>VYZQ01013958.1:15788-39256 GCA_013400655.1 Mystacornis crossleyi | reverse complement strand
TTTTTTTTTTTTTTTAACCTCTGGCTCTATAAAGTGCTTCCAAAAAAATCCCAGCAGATCAATAATGAACAAGATTTACTTCAGAAAGCCACTCGGCATTCTTGTTTAAATAACTTTTTACTCCTCAATTGCCTTGTTTTTCTCAGGGTTGTCATAGAGAGGAAGATATTGATGAGTTGGTGGTGTGTGAGGGAGCATGGATGAGAGCAAAGTCATTTACTCTGTTCTCGAAAGCATTTATTTTTGACCTGTTTATCTCGTGTGTGTACCTACAGCGTCCCTCTGCTCCTTCATGTCAGTTTGGTCATTGGGAAGAGCATCCTGCAGCAGAGGCAGTGCACAGGCAGGGTTAATGCTGCATTTCCTGGGACTAGAGGAGTGTCTGTCATGTTTAATACACCCTGAGAAAGCAGACACCTTGTAGCAGGCAAGTCAATAGGTTGTTTAGTTATACAGAGCTTCCGGAGGCCAAATCCTCATTTTCACCTCTCTAAAGAAAGTAAAGGTCTTGGGTGTCTGTGCATTAGATCTTAAGAATGTCCCATCAAAACACAGGCTGCTGCAAAGGTTGTTACCGTTTAAGAGAAATGCCTGACTGAAATCAGCAAGGTCTCTGCTCTCTCCTATGAGAAAGGAGATGAATGAAAGCAGGCAGTACCTTCTAAGACTGCTTTCCCCAGGAATAACCCAAAACTTTTCTTCCTGGTGCATTGCAGCCTTGTTTGCACCTACCTAGAAAACTGGAAAAGAGCTACAAAGTGAATGATGCCAGGCCAGGCTGTCTCTGAGTTTTAACCATCAAAAGGCTTCTTCAGCAGCAGTAGCATTATGAAAAGTCCAAGACAGAATGTATGATGTCGATCAAGAGCTACCCACAAACTCTAGTTCTTCTGAAAGAACTACACTCTCTGTTGAAGACTTTCCTCTGGGTATTTTTTTCCTGCCCTTGCTGAAACGCAGTTTTATTTCCAACCCACACAACACACTTGCCCTCTTCAGGTCTCACAATTCCTCTGTTCACTCTGGAAAGCAGCACTGCCAGCAGAAGAGTTTTGACTGTAGCAGTATATTAACTAAACATCCTAATTAACTGATTCACCCTTTTATTGTCTCACATCTCCACTATCACCGGGCCTGCTGTGCTCTAACAATGCTTTAAAATTCTAACTTGTTTTTTCTCCCCTGGCTTTCAAACACCCTTGCATTCCCATCTGCAGCTTTTTATAGGGATACACATGCAAAAACAAACAAACACGCTTTGTGTAGGCTCCTTCACCTTCTTCTGAACACAGCCCCCAAAAGGTGGCTGCCCTACATGTTTCTAAAGCCTTAACCCAAGCCATGACCACATAAATACAGCTACACTGATACCAGACAGCTAACAATGGCAGTAAGAGACCAGGGAAGGGAGGGATGGAAAAGGGAACAGCTCAAATAATATTTTCTGAAAGACGATCCTAAATGTTATTAACCTGATTCTCCCCTGCCATCAAAATTACACCAAGGGATCTCCAGTTCAATGAGATTCAGACCATGAAAGACCAACAAAATCCCTTCTGTTAACAAGCCCATAAACTAATGGCACTTGAAAAACTCAGCACACCAGGCTTTATGACCCGCAGTGAAACAGATTAGAAGTAATACAAGGGCAAAGAGGGTCCCCTAAAACCTCATCTTTAGCTACAAAGAGTGTTCCTGTGCTGAGCAGGTTTTCGTTTGCAGCTCAGCACTCTCTTCTGCAACTCCAGAAGAATTTGTGGTCCAGCAGCATGTTTCCACAATATTGGAAAAAAACCAAAATAAGTCAAACACCTTTTTGTCATTTCAAGAAAGGCTATGTTATGGTCTGTCTTCATCCAGAAATCTAGATGTTTCTCAAGCTTCTCTGCTCCTTTCCAGACACATTTGGAAGTTGTGTGGGTGTCAGCACTGGATGAGTGCTCATTTCAGTGGGGAATTAGTACGTGTCCTGAATGGAGAAGATATGCTTTCTATACACCCAAGGCTTGCAGGAAAAGGTCTCCAGGATTTCAGGTGAAAGCATTCCTAATTAATCTAAGGGGAAGGGTAGCATTCAGCATCCTCTAAGGGCTGCCACAAAAACATCATCATATCAATCATGCATATCACTGGACCACCAGTCCCTTTCTTCCTGCATGCAAAGGGAGGGTTGGACAGGTAAGTTTAATTCCAGAAACCATCTCTAAGACAGAAAACCAGGATGAGGCTCCACTCCATCCCAGGCATTTCTTCCACTCCTAGATTTCTGCTTGCTGACTTTCTGTACTCATCTACTGGCAGCAGCCTGAGGACCTCTGTTAACTTTGCACAGGCCACCCTTCGGCCTTTTGGGGCACATTCACTCCTCACTGCCATCCTG
The DNA here is from genome assembly GCA_013400655.1 of Mystacornis crossleyi. Lineage (NCBI taxonomy): Eukaryota > Metazoa > Chordata > Aves > Passeriformes > Timaliidae > Mystacornis > Mystacornis crossleyi. The sequence goes on along the minus strand of VYZQ01013958.1, from coordinate 36,876 downwards.
AGTCTGCCCAAGAATAAGATAAAAGTTTCCATCCCCTTTGCTCTCCCACCTCTCAGCAGAAATTTTCCTAACTTGCTGTATAATGAGACCATTTTTATTCTTTCTGGCCATCCCCTGAAGGTGAAAATGGGCCCTCTGTTGAGCATCAGCTTCCCAGGCTCAAGGCTTATAATGAAAACCTCAAATTCCTTTATTTAAGGCCAGCAAGGTGACTAATGGACTAAAGAGCCTGAGAGATGAAGGAATGGCTCTGCAGAAAAGCACCGTGGCAGCCAGCAAGGTCCTTGTGCTGAGCTCACGTTCACAACAGCCAGCCGGCCCCATGGACCTCAGGCAGGGAGCAAACTGCCCCGAGCTGCACTTTGTTCTCCTCAAGCAGCTCTTTCACTCCTACAAGGCCAGTAAAAACACCCTATTTCTACAGCTGCCCTTCAGCTTTATGGATTTTCCCTCTTAAAATAAGGATTCTCCTACAGAGAACTCTGCATTCTGAAAAATACAGGCTGGAGCTCTGCAGCCTGTGCTCAAAAAAGCAGGCAAAGCCCCTGAACATGGTGCTGCCAGTCTGAGGATGAGCCCTGCCCAAGCATCTTCCCATCCCCTGCTGGGAGGGCCAGGGAGGGAAGATGCAAATTCGCAAATTCACAGACACAAAGCCAATTTTAAAACCAATGCTGGCCTCAAGCTAACAGGAAAAAATGCACCATTAGCTTTGATTTTTAAATACATTAGTTATTCTCTCAAAGGCTGGATCAATGGAAAAAGGAAACTGAGCAATGGATAAACCTTTAATTGCTTAGAAGTAGGATTCATCCTCACACTGCCTGGCCAGAGCATGGCCTTCTGCTGGGTGACTGTGTGCTCCTGCATTCCCTCACAGCAGCTGTGTCTGCTCACATGTCCCAGGCGACCATCAGGCCAGTCAGGCACTCCAAGTATTTTTCTGGTGGGGTCTGGATTGGCAAAAGGCATCTGTGAAAAGTTCCAGGTTTATGTGCACTTGTGTTTCAAAATAGAACTAAACACTGAATTCCAGAATTTCCACAGAAGTGTAACGTTAAGCAGAAAATATTGCTTGAAGGCAATCACATTTCATTTTGATAAAAGCCCAAATACTCCAATTTATTTTATATGCTGAGAGAATTCAAGCTACAGTTTCCCAAAGAAAACTCAAAATGCTCCAATTTCAACAAGATACTGCAAGCTCATCAGATTTTGTTTGAATGAAATAGCACTGAAATGGAGATATTCCTACAAAAAGTCATAATTTGGAGGAAATTACATTTTTTTCCCCTCACAGGGAATATTCTCACTGGCTGTATGTAGCAGGTTGGTTTTGCATCTTGCCTGCATAGCTCCAGGCATTTGTGTGGAAGGGCAGGTATTTGTCACAGGAGTGACAGGAAAACAGAAACACCTAACTTTGCCCTGCTGTGAACAACATGGGATCCATCCCTCTTCTCTGGCTGTCTGAGCAAAGCTCTTCAAAGAAGGTTTGTGGTACAGAGTCACAAATCTAAGGATGCATTTTATCCTTCCAAGATTCTCCCCTCTGCACCACCGGACTGCCCTTTGCAGTCACACACAACCAAGGGAACACCACAAAAACGAAACAGGATCTCCCAAGCCCTCACAACTCCTCCAGGCCGCTCAGCCAGCTCAGGAGCACACAGATCATCGAAAGCTTCAGGAGCTGAGCAGACGTGGTGCAGAGATAAGACCTTCTGTGGAGCACACTGCCTGGAACACCACAACCTTCTCCACTTGGAGCTCCCCAGACTTCACCACCAGTCACTGCCTTAGGCCCAGCTCAGGGTGGCCTTGGGAAGGCTTCCAGCATCACAGCCTCCCTGGAGTGGGCACTGCAATATCAAGACTTACCCAAGGTCCTGGGATACCAAGGAGCAGAAAGTTCAGAGAAGGCTGAAGGAAGCAGGTAAACCGATGCTGTTGATGTGACCCATCTGTGAGTCCTTCCTAATTAAGCAGAGCTCACAGCACAGCCAAGCGCGGCTCTGTTGCTAATTAGGGAGGGCTGAGCACGGACACATTAACCTCCCAGTCTCAAAACATTAACTTTACCAGGTGTAATATCTTCTAGGTGACATAAAGGTTAATAATCTGCATCCACACCAGAATTCAGCTCAGTAAATATCCAATTAACCGGATTCTGTCAGGGGTAGCAGCAAAAATGAAAGGTCTAGGACAGCTGAAGGGAGGCCCTGAAATGCTGGGTGTGATGTGTGCTGGTTCAGCACTGTGGGGGACAGTGGGGACCCACCAGGAATGGCCAGAGGAAGAAGCAGGAATGATGCCTTCAGAAAGAGCTTGCACAGACTTCAACAGTACCAGGAGCTGAGCTGAGAGAGAGCAATGAAGCGAAATAAACAAAAGATTCTTCGCTGTCAACATTTAACAAAATAATTTTTTCCCAGCCTTCCTCCCTCATTCCTCCTGAACTATTCTCCAAAGCTCCTGTTGTTGGAAAGTGAACTCAAAGCAACAGCGGTTGGATTCAACTCACGTGCAACAAAATTGGTTTGTTTTTTGGTTTTTTTCCTGACTTTTAATCTTTGTTTTGCTCACTGCCTTTCAGAAGAGGGAATTGGAACAGGGAAGGATAAAAAATGGAACAAACAAGGAATAACCGAATATTCAACTCAGCTGGAATGCAATTGCCTCGTTTAGCATCATTTTGTAGAAACTCGGGAGAAAACTACCCTTTGATACACCAGATTTGAAACATTTAAAAATAATGGTTTTAAAAAGTGATTACTTTTATTCTGACCAGCACAGCAGTTGGAAAAAGTGGAAGTGTGTGTCACTGAATCCTCAGGAATGTGTCACCCTCTGGGCCTGATCCCATGGCAGTGGGAGCGTTAATGGAGATGGAGAAGCTTCTGCAGCTGCAGGGGCTCAGGGTGCATGGCAGGGCTCAGCCACTTCACTCAGCTGTTGCTATTTCAGCTAAAAGCTCTTCTTTTTTTTTCCTCCACAGCTGAACTGACACAAAGAGCATGAGACACATTCATCACCACCGACACATCCAGCATTTCCCTGCTCAAATCATGTTCCCTCTGAGCTCTTCCTCCTTTTATCGTCTTCCAGGTGTTCCTCTGTTCCTCAAGAATCTAGAATGCCCTTATTCTTTCTTTCCTTTCTCCATTAATTAAACTTCATTTTGCACTTCCCCCAAACCTGCCTTACCTTCTCTGTCACAACTTCACTGGACCTCCCCTCTGAAGGCACTGCACATGCACAGAACACATTCACCCCCACTGTCACTTCTAGCAAACTTTCAACATCAGCATCAGAACCTCCAGCCTGAACTCTCAACCCTGCTTTTACTGAGACTGAAAACTTTCTGGGACAGTCAGAGCACCAGCCCAGCCAGCCAACCTGGGAGAACCAAAGAGATCATCCAGTGAGACAGGACAAGAATGAAAATAGTGTTTTTAATATAATTTACAGCAAACTTACAGTATGTATTTCACATCACATATTTCTAAACTGCTCATCTGGAAAATATAAGCTGCAAAAATACAGAACACAGTACTCAAAATATATCGAGCATGTGGCTTCTCTTTCTTTCTTTTTTTTTTCCTTTTTCATTAAAGTCAATTGTACAGTGAAACATTTCCTTTTCCAAACCAGGTTTTGGTTTATTTTGGAAGTGTTGCTAAACATCTGAAAAATTACCAGCAGTCAAACCAGCACAGTTCAAAGACTTTTCTGAGGACCGCTTTCCCTCGGGCACTGCAGGAAAACAGTAACCCCCAGCCCGAGGCAGGGTCAGTGGCACGTGGGCTCATCCAGGTCCCACACGCTGCTGCAGACTATTGGTGGAGATGTTCTGTGCAGAAGAACCTTCTCCACAACCCACAAATGCTGCTCTGCCCAGGTGACTGTGAAGGACAGCAATGGTATGAGGGACAAACACGATGGACTGGTCTGGTACAGAGGCAGGTAAACACTCCTGCAGCACTGTGGACCCTGCACAGAGCTCTGCAGTGAGTTTTGAACCACAGCTGTGACAAACTGCATGATGTGGTCTTGTTCTCCAACAAGACAACCGGTGTGGAAGCACCCTCCATGCACTGATGGAAAATCACATCCACACACCAGCTGCAAGCACTTGTCAGAGAAGTCCTGAGTTTCTGAAGCCTGGAGAAACTCCCACCAACAACCCAGCTGAGAGATGCATCAGGATTTGGAGGGCACATGGCAGGCCTGCCTCATGAAAATGCATTATTTTCTTTATTTACACCATGGAGAAAGAGAAGGATGGATAAGGGAGTGGGTTAAGGAACAAAGTAGGTTCCTAATATTCTTATTAGCCAAAACCCCAAGCCCCTCAATCTCTGCCAGAGACACAGAGGAGCCAGCTGGTGAACAGAACTTGTTTCCCAACCTTTGAATTTTTATGTCTTGAGTTTGCTCATCTGTAGCTGCCACTAAGGGCTGTCAGGGGTGGGGGATAACCAGGTTACACAGGCAGGGCATGTGCTGCTGGTGAACCCCTGCAGCAGGAAAACAAGGAAAGAGAGATCAGCCAAACTGAAACCTCACAGTTTCTCCAACGTGAATGAGGCACGGCCAAGGACCGGCTGGGCCGTCGCTTCTGCTCACAAACCACATCAAGAGCTGCCCTCCTCCTGCCTGTGCAAACTGGCCCCACTCCGTCCCCTCTGATTTCAGATGGTGCTCATGTCTCATCTGCACAGGGCAAAAGGAATTTAAAAATAGCCTTACTGCAAACACGCCCCACCTAATGTCATTTATGCATTGCTAGCTCACACGACTCCAAATGATCCCGTGCCTGGAATGTGATATAAGTACATACAACAGGGAAAAAAAAAACATTTCTGCAGACTGCATTTGACTTGTATCAAAATCCTAACGAACACCACATTTATTGTACTTTATTTACATGGTAGTCACGTATAATATAATACAATACAGCGTTCCATTTGCAGTGGTAGGCACTATGGGTTTTAAAAGGTCACAGCTCTTCCCCTGCTCCATCCCCTCCTCCCTACGGATGTGGTAGCAAAGTGAACTAAGAGCTCCCTGTTGTGCGGTCCCAGCGCTGCTCCAGTTTCCCTCTGAACCTGCTCTGGGATGGCTCCCTCCCAAAAGCAGGTGAGGGAAGCTGCTTTCAGGTGCTAACATTGAGACTCCAAAACTTCGGTGGTCACAGACCACTGGCAGCCCTTAGCACTTGTCAGGGGCAGTCATGTGCAGCCTCCTCACCACGCCTTGCACCAAAACACTGTGAAGGCAATGTGGGGCTGTAGCCGAGCCGCAGACCCCTGGCACAGGGAACAGGCCACCCGTGATCACAGAGCACCGTTTGCTCCTGCTGCAGTAAGACTTTAGGAAAACAGCTGTAAGCCTCCAAGAGGGATCGTCCTCCTCCTCTGATCAGGCAGGAAGCATCACGGGTGAAGAACAGGGGTCATTTCCTCCTTTCAAGTTCACAGTTAGAGTTGTGAGGCACCAAAAACATAGCACTGTTTGCACTGAGGGGTAAATGCACTGGTGTTTGTGCGATGTCATACTGCAAGAGAACACGGGTTTTGGGGGCTGAGGTACCCGTGGCAGGGAAAGATGCCTTTTGCTGTCCTACCCACGGGCAATTCAGCTGGGAAGAACTAAGATATGTTAGGCCATTTGCAACTCTCTTGATGCCCGAGAGGTTTCTGCTTCCAATCCAAGAGCTGTGCAAACATCGCAAATAAAATTTACACCACCTGCTTCACCTCAATACCAATTTGGTTTTGTCTGGGTTCACACCCTTCTGGTGTTTGCTCTCAGTAATTACTCAAATGAGTGCATTAACCGGTAGGAACCTTGGGAGAGGCTGCGAATTTCAAGCATCTGTGAGAAAATATTCCTGGAAAGTGGACTGTGAGTTGGAAGCCAGCACTTTGGCTGTCCTGGAGCACTGTGTGTCCAGTGGCGCTCAGCCCACTGGCACTGAGCAAGTATCCTCTTACTCAATTCCTAATCACGTATTTTTGAACTAAATATTTTTACTGATGAGAAAATTCCAACCTAAGGAACTCATGGAGCAGAAATATCCTGTTTTACGTCCATCCAGAACAAACCCCTGTGTACGAATTACAAGAAAGCTTTTCCAACTCCTCCAGACCACAGATGATACGCAGAAATGACCTTGCAAATACACTGGAGGCATTTTCTTGGTTTTCTCAGCCATTTGCAAGGAAGAAATAAAAGGGAAAATACATTTATGAAGTTGCTATAAATTATTTGCCAAGTTGGAGCTGACAAGTTTCTTATTGCTTTCTGCCATATGCAGACACCAACTTTGTGTAGAACAAGTCCAGAACTACAAACTGTTCTGGGTATGACTAATCTTTTCCTTCCTGGTGTTGGATGCCCTGCTCTGCCACACTTAATCTGAATATAAAGTGGGGGAAACATCACAAACTCATCCTGAAGATCCCCTCCCTGGGGTCACTCCATTCATCAAACAAATACAGACTGAAGCAAAGCTTTGACAAGAAAAACAATATACACACTACAAACATCCTAAAGTCCCACTCCTGCAGCCATCTAAAAGGATTGCATCCACATGGCTTCTCCTGAATTCCCTGTGTCCTTCTGGGACCAAGACATCCTCAGAGCCAAGCAGCTGTGGCAAGACTGAAGATGAAAGAAAAGCAGTCGGTGTTCAAACTGTGCCCCAGGAAACAGCAGTATTGCTTCTGAGCGGGCAGAGCTCCCGTCTGCTCCCCTGGATTCAGGGAACAGACTATGGCCAAAGATTTTACTTGGCATCACTAATTAATAAAGAAGTACCTCATGTCTAAGGACAGCTGAATGGCCATTTTTCAGCAAAGCAATTGTATTAAGACTCAGATTGGCTAGAAATGTCAATGGAGTGATAGAAAACATCATTTGCAGCCTAGAAGTTACAGATTTAGGGTATATAAGCAGAACAAACTATAATATTTGGAACATATGTAAAACTAAGTGAGACCGGCTGGCACCCCAGGCAAGTTTAAATGCCACTCAGTAACTCTGGTTACCTTGTATTGACTTGGTATAGCCAAACTGTGCTGTGCCATCAGGGGGAAGAAGAACTGTGGCTGGAGAAAGGAAGCTGATGGTCAGTTTGGAAGAAACACCCACAAACCATGGGTCTGGTGGAGGTAGGGCTATCCAGGAGTGCAGAAGGGTGGATAATCCTTTCAGGGACACTCAGTGGCTCAGTTACAATGTCCTTTACTCCTCGGATCAGTCTCAACCATCAGATAACATGGCTGAACCCAGCTCACACCAAAGGTTCCCATCCTAATTAACTGCTGCCTATGTTCCCACCAATTATATCTTGGCTGCCAATAAAACAGGTGAGTCACAGCAGCAGTATGGGATGCTGGGAGAGGTGATCCCAGATTTAGGTAAGAAAAGCCAGAACCCCTAATGCAAATTGGAGCAGGTCAGTATTATTGCTTGTAATCAGGGGTGCTCTGCCCTGTGCACAGGAAGCTTGTGAGCTTTGCACATATTAATCAGATCTAGAGAGAGAACAACAACAAACCTGCTCCTGTCTGCAAACACAGTTCACATGAAATTAGGGGGATAGATGAGCACGGCTGCATTTAAAGGCAGAGCAGGAGTAGGTCTGGAAACCCTTGTGAATAAAAAACAAAGCTGTTATCACACCAGACCAGTGAAGCATCTGCATGTGTCTTTTATACTGACAATTCCCCACATCACCTGCCAAGAATAAAGCAAACATCACACCAAGAACATCCGAGTCTGAAGAAAATACCAAGCCCAACACACCCAGCTGTGACAAACTCACATGGCAGCAACAGCTGTGGCTGACTCGGGGGCTAAAGCTTCACAGTGCTGGTAGGCTTCGGGTTGTTGTGGATTGGCTGTGGAGTCCAACTGCTGGTTGTGAGATGGGGTTGCCTTTCTGTGTCCCAGGACCTCGCTTACTGAGAAAAAATGTAAGTCTGTCTGAAACACAAAGGTGAACCTTAAGCACATTGCCTCCACTGCAATGTGATGAACATAAAACTCTGATGGAAATAGGAGGGGGTCCAAATCTCATTCATTCACTTAACTTTTTTTTTTTTTTTTTTTGCAAGGAAAAAGAAGTCAATACATCTCAGCCATTTGGAAATACTCCAATCACTTTCCAAATGTCTGCAGATTATCAGTTCAATTTGGAAGCATTTTGAAGTGCAGCTAACTCAGGTAATGGAAGCTAATTCCTCTCTGCATCTTTCCCTTCTCACCTTCTGAGCAAGGTGAGACCCAACCACGATTAACAGCAGCAGCACTGAGGAGTTCAGTGCATCTCACAGGGGAATGGCAGAGGGGGGTCACTGTTAGCTGAATCGCCAAGAATGGAAGGTTTGTGATATTCAAGTGATGGACTTTTCAGTCTCACTCTACATCCAAGATGTGCTGGGCAGTCAGAAGAACAGATGATTTCTGCATGTATTAAAAGAAGGTTCTGGAAATGCATCACCTTGTTAACAAGGCTGCAAAGAAAATGATTCCAGTGTCATCTGCACCAATTTTAGATTGGGATGCCCTTTTGATTCCACTGGGGCTTCGCCAAAGTGGGATCTGTGCAAGAGGAAGGAAACCCCAACCTGAAGTCATGCAAGGCAACTGGTCAATCCCAGAGAGACTGCAGAATCTCAAGTAATTTGTTTTTCCAAACATCCCATTCCTTAGCAGACAGCCACGCAGGAACGCAGCGCTTGGAAACGCCAGAAGAATACTTCTGCTGAGACTGAGGCCTCAACAAACCCCTGAATTTCAATGCCCTTGAATATGGAGGAACAATATCCACCACTGGATCTGGACCGCACAGCTCACACCATGCCCCCCTTTCTGTTCCTGGGAATGGGCATTTTTCTAACTCCATCCTTGTTTTTAAGTTTCCTGCATGGTTAAGGCAGTTGCGGGATGGAGGCGAAGTGCTGACAGGTGAAGGCCCATAACGCAATTTGGGAAGCAGGAGGATGTCTGACACTCTTCATTTGTTCTTCTATAACAAAAATTGGGTTGCAGGCAAAAACAGCTTGTGGTTCCCAAATCAGAAAAACCCCAAAATTCCTGCTGGTGTGGATAAAGGGTTTGGTCTGTGTATTTTCTTTAAACTAAACCTCTGTTCTTAAACACTGACAGCAAAGCCCTTCACGATGCAGGTATCAGACCTAACCCCGGGGGGGAAAAAAAAAAAAACAGCGGGATGGGGGGAAAAAGCTTTTCAAAAGTTCCATTACCAAAAGAAATAAAATAACAATCATGTAGGAATTTCAAGTTACAGCTTAAAAATAATGAAAGTAACCCCATTCAACTGCATCTCCCACACAAACTAAGAGAAGAGAGCAAATGAAAAAAGTAGAGAAAAATAAAAATGAAAATGTTACGTGCCCTGGAATCCTGTTTCTATAACTCCGGTCAAGGGGGACTTTCGACTGTACCAACAAACCACAGCTTGTGAACAATGGGAGTTTGTTTTACATCATATCAATCAGCATGCTATTCTCCTTCACCTTGGACTTTCAGAGGGGAAAATCATGAAATTGCGAAAGGGGTTATGAAATTTCAAGCAATCAGGCTTTTAGAAAGGTTCTATTCTGTGACATTTGTGTTTGAATCTGAAAGTGTGTGTACAGTATAAAATTATGAGCTAACATTTGCAAAGACAGCAGTCTAAGTAATAAATCTGCAGAATGAAGAGAACTGTACAGAATGATTTCAAAGGCTTATACTTGACAATTACATATATTTTAGGAGACAGTTATGCACCCTGTGCCTTTTTTGAAGTCATTGTTTTATGGATGCAGTATCTCTATTTTAGCAGAAAGGATATACTAAACCAATGCAATGGTCTAAAAAGCATCATTTACCACCCAGTGTAACAATGGCACTGCATAGCTTAATGTTTTTTTTTCCCCTTAAACGCCTTCATCAATCGAGTGATTCTTAACATGGCTGAAACCCAAGAATTAAATATCTGCAGTTACAATATTTGTTGAGTATTTGGCACAGTGGAGTTTATTTGATACACCCTTTTTTGCTGCCCTTATTGTTGCTGAACATGTAATTCTGTGCATAAATTACAGACACACATGTAAAGTCAGTCAAGTGGAAGCAGTTTGATAGCCCACACCCATGTTGCAAAGCCTGGATACGGGCAAAATCTGCTAAAAAGGTGCTGAATGTGAGTGGAGAGTTATCAGCCCTCTGTAATTGTGCCAGCTCTGGGGTGCCCACTGCCAGCAATGGACAAGGACTTGGGGAAGATCAGCCCCTCTGCCACCTGCATGGAAGTGATGTCCAGCATTTGATTCAACATGCCAGGTTACTTCTCTAAACATCCTCAAGTTCACAACAGATTCGAAATTCACACAAAAAAAGAACTTTTAATTATGATGCTAACCCTTAAAACCCTTCTGATATTTAGTCCATCAGAAACAAGTCCAGCTCCTGGGGAAAAGCTCATCAAATGCTGCCAATTTGTACTGCTTCCCAGCAGGAATGTTTTGGAAAACAAAAATATGCATGCAAAATAAGCCTGACCCCCACGCTCCCTGTAATCAGATGGAAGTTTTCCCACGGTTTTTGCAGGTTTAGGTAAGACTGCACTGCAAGAGCTAAGCCAAATCTGCTCCTGCATGGATGCTTTGTGAGGAGCTGAATGGAAGTTTGCGTTGCTCAGTGCTGGTCAGCCTCTGCTCCCATAACCCAGCCTTCCAGAGGAACACTGTTCCCACATTTAAGAGCAAAATGTGGTGTCCAGGAGAGCAGATTATTCCATCTTCCTCACATGGCTTCCACTGAAAGTCAGTGGAATTTCTCACGTGAAAAGTAAAATACCAATTGTGAGGGCTGAAGGATTAAGGTCAGTATTCCTCTCATCTTGTACACACACACACACACACACACACACACACTTACTTTAAAGAAAACATCCACCACACAATTTCTAGATTGCAAATTATATATATATCTTTAAAAACTGGAGAGAACATAAACAGCCTCTCCACATATATATGTATTCACTGAGTCACATAGAATATGAAAAAACTATATTATGTAAATCATCATATTATCTATAATTCTCCAACTGACAATTGTTTTTATAGAGACACAGTGCATTCATTCTCTTTTTTAAAAACATATTATGTGTCTTCATTGGCTTGGTAGCATATTAGAATGAAGGCGTATGGATAAAAAATGCAGAGGATTAAACAAATCCCTTGAGTCACATCACGTTTGGGTGAATTAAACAGGATCCTTTCCCAAACTAGCATAAATAAATCCTCCTCATGGAAAAGTGTCAGCGATTTAAGGGTTAACATAGATTTGAAAATAATTTTAAAAAACATCTTATTAGAGGACTACACAGATAAGTATTTGGAACTCATCCCCCTTTAAAAATGACAGCACGTTTGGCAAGTGTGAGCAAATGTCTTGAACTCTACTGGGTTTGAGATCTGAGCGCAGCTATTCACAGACAGCCACAAAGCTGCAATCTGCGAATAAGCCTGGGCTGGAAGGACTTGGATACCCCTGACAGCATGGCTCGCTACCGGGAAGGTTTCCAGCAGCTTTCAAGGTATTTATCGTGGACTCGTGGCTGGTGACAGAGTGTGACTGGTGAAAGGACTCCAGCACTGCTCCCTCTTTGCCATCGCAGACACAGCAGGTTGGAGCAGCACCCAGCCTGGCCAACCCTGCAGGGCTCCACACACCCCATCTCAACTGGGAAAAACCTATTGCTGTTTTCACCTTGCTGTTATCACCTTGCTGTTATCACCCGGCTTTCTCTACGCCTCGTGCCCAAGCCTGTGCCGAGCTCTCCGGTGAACCTCTGCAGATGCCCTCCTTGGAAGCTCGTACTGCCATCAAAAGGGCTGGTACCCAGCCACAAGGGCTCCCTGCTTTCTCCATCACCCCGCAGGATGTCACAAATGATCCCATTGAAAGACGCTGTTCTCAAGAATCCTGGCTGGGTCTGACTTTGAGAAAAAGACGGAAGTTTCCTGTGTTGCCGTTGCTGTTTTGTAGTTGTGTTTCTTCTTTCATTCGTGCTCTCTCCTTGTTTTTATTAAAAAGGACCCTTGTATTATTAATATAGTTCACCCCTCCACAGTCACTATAAAACAGACTCCATATTTTCACACCACTCATGATCTTCAAGGTTATAGATAAATTTTGTCCTATGTGGTTGATTTTGGGGCACCGAGTCCCGCCCCAGATTGTCTAGGGTGAGAGTAGAGGCAAAAAACTCACTAGTGCTGAGACCACCTTCGTGGTTCTTGATGTATCTTTTATAGTTTTTCCTCAAGCACTGCCAGGTGGTTGTGTACAGGATGAATGCAAAGGACTTGAGGGCGATAGCGATGCTGACATACAGGTATCTGTAGACCACGTTGTCGTACAGCGCGCAGGCTCCCTGCTCGCCACAGAACGTGCTCCAGAACAGACACGTGGAGTCAATCCCGGCCCCGAAGATCAGCGGAGGTGGGATAAAACCTGCCAAAATAAGAGAGACAAATCATGCTTTTATGATCCCCGTGATAAAGAGGGAAGACGTGACTGCAGTGAGTGGAAAGAGGGTACTTTATCAAGGTTAACAGTGCCAGCTGCAGCCTGTGATTCTAATTTTTAAAGTTCTAAATCAGCCTAAATGAAGTCTGTGGATGAGCTTTTAGCTTGGACTTAACGTCTACGGAAGAGATTCCTGCTGATATCAACACGCAGCAAGGATTTTATTCAGTTTGAGTGGCTTTTATTAAGCTTCTTGTTTGCCTAATGAGACTAAGTGGAGGGGTGAATGAAAGAGGAGGAGGACAGCACTGCAGCTCACAGTCTGTTTAGACACTGGCAATTCTGCACTTTAGGGTGTTCACCTGAAGGATCTCACAGCACTCAAGCACCTAAAATCAGCTGGGGCACTGAGATCCAGTTTTGGACTGTACCCAGACATAGCAAAAGCTTTTCCATGGGTCTAAGGAAAAGAAACTACAGCCTCCAATAGATGTCAAAAATGCCATCTGAAAAGAAGCGAAAATTTCCCAGTGCCATTAAATGAAATATCACAGCAGGACTCTCCCACAGCCACTGCAGCTAACTACCAATGAGTGTTTCTCCATCATAGTTTGCAGCAGAGCTGCAATCTTAAAGCAAAGTCATCACTCCAATCTCATTTAACTAATAAAGGCAATGTTTTTCTTCTCTACTTTTCTCCATCCTACGGGGACACTGCAGCAAGCCCCCACTTCCCATTAGCCTGACAGTGATTAGGACATCCACGTTCCAGCTCTGCACTCCCCAGCCAGCGCACGTGCACTGAGTGCGCAGCACCGGGAAGAAAATGTGAACATTCTACATAATGCAACCATTTCTCTACCTTCTGCTGTATTTATGGGCAGAGGCTAGAAGCAAATAAACCCTGAAAAAACTCCTGATTGATAAAGTCACTGCTGTGGGTTAAGGCAGAGAGCAAAGGAGAGCAAAGGAGAGCACTGCATCTACTGAAATCCAAAAGCAGGCAGGCACAACACCCCTCTGACAGTATCGATGCATCCGTAGGTGCTGTCATGCCTGAGACTCTATAAATACCTGTGAAAGCAGACACAAGGACTGCAGTTTTTAGACAGGAAAGTGTTTAATCTTGGATCCAGTTTCATCATTAACCTGGATTTCTAGGCTTAAAAAAGATACCTTCCTTCAGCTTGTCACGAGCAAAGTAGTGACATTCATGACATGTATCCTAGGACTACAAATAAATTGGTTGTCTTCACTGTTCCCTGTGGTAACTGAGATCTCTTTATTTTATTTTGTTGATGACTGGAGCTCTGCAGATTTTGTTTGATCTTCCTTATATGTTGATAAAACGCAGGAATTAAGAAAGGCTATATGGGCTTTTGGTACTCATTTTAACCAGTCATTAACAGCACAAATGTAGTAAATAAAACCAGATGATAAAAAAGCAAGACAATCTGTTTGTTAGAAATACTAGTCCCAGTCATCATATCTAAAAACCTGTCTATGTTCTGGAAAAATTTATATAAGCATCAGCTCTTTGTTCATCATTTCAACGACTGGAAATTCCAGGCTGGGCTGGCTCTGCTTCTAAGTTAAAAGACGCTTTTTTTGTTGAAACCTGTGAGCAACCACACACTCAACCTGGATTTTAAAGATTCAGCTGCGCTCCTGCCACAAACAAGCAAGAGGCTGTGCTGCTGACTGCAGTTTGTGTGCCCAGTGCTGCTGGATGGCACCTCAGGAGTAACATCCAGATGTGGCAGTGACTGAGGAGCCACCTTCATTCTGGAGTAACAAAAAACCACATTTGGATCGTAACTTTGAGGTGAGAGCCCCTACTTGTTAACATGCTGAGAGATGCTGACACAAAGCTTCGGAGACGTGCAGGCTGAACTTCAGAGAGAGCTGCCATCTCCACCTGCTGGCTTCAGCTGGTCTGCCCTGGCCCATGACAATTTGGCCTGGAAAGTGCTCCTCATAAGACTTGAGGAAGGACCTATTTCCCTTGAACTCCAAAGCTACTTCCATGTGAATGCAGGCATGGATGTGGATATGAAAAACTTCAGCAACCAATGAGTATTTCAGGTTGTTTTTAGCAGAGGAGAGGACAAGAGACTCACAGGAGCGACTTGGTGCCCAGAACTCCTGAGACACGGGAGCTGAGGGGTTGCACTGCACACCAGAAACTCCTCCTGAAACACTGTGGGGTTTTGTTATGTTAAAATAAGAGGCAAACAACATGAGCTTGTAGGATAAAAATCTAAGGAAGTGCCCTGGTAAGCAGAGGCTCCGCTAGGATGCATGGTGAACACCACCCAAAAAGGAGGCATCCAGGATCTTAAAGGCCTGAAACTCTTTGCCATTCCAGACAATTCCACTCCGCACCTTTGGCTTCAATGGCACTGCTTTACTCTCTTCTCTGGGAAACTGCAGTAATGCTTTTATATGGAGACATTGTTATGGTGCCCTCTCGCAGCAGAATTCCTATGAAATAAGGTAATACATGCAGGAGGATACCGGAAGAATTTAGTCATGTTTCATGTTATTACAGTGAATATTAAAGAGAGTCAATCATGTTCTACCTCTTACTGCAAAGCATTGAAAGAATTTCTGCTATATATATATGTATATATATATATTTCATTGCAGCTGGATAAAAAAAGGTGCTTCTGTCTTACTGAAATCTATTAGCTACGATTGCACCTTCGGGTCTCATACCTCTTGCATGTAATTCTCTCCTTTGGTTCAAGAAGCAGCTATTATTACTGTCTTCTTAAGTCAAAGCTTAAAGGTGAACTGAAAAGCTTTTAAAATAAATCAGTAAAGCTATTCTCAAACCTCAGGTTGATAGGGGCACAATTTGGATACCCTTGCTCAGATGGAGAAGTATCTTTCTCTTCATTTTCTGTGAGTTCCAGCTACACTGCTGATACACTTCAGGATGTATTGTCTTATTTCATGGGAATCCCTTAGTGACAGAGCAACATATAAAGATTTGAGTTTAAAGTCTCACAATGGCTTCTTTATTGGAATGAAAAAAAGAAATCTGTTCAACTTAAGCATACGTGTCTGAGCCTGGTTTTAGAGGAATTCAGGATGCCGCTATCTCAGGAGCCTTCTCTCTTTCGAAAGGAAGAAACAGAAGAGAAAAATCTCTCCCCTTAAGTGTTTTTCCTTTGGAAACAACAGCCCACAGCCAACCCCCTTGCACACTTGCCAGCTGACACTCCACATTCAGCCAGTCAGAGGTGAAGACAGGCCAAAACCCACGAGCAGCACCAGCAGCTAAAGAAAATGCTGTATTCGCAAGGCTTGAACCACAGCTGACCCCGGTCATCCCAGAAAGTTCCCTTTGAGTTATCTGAGCTCTGGGTAAGTTAACGTGATGGAGCCTTTGTATGACTGCAGGTACTTCACCAAAACCAATGGGCATCTAATTGGTTTTATTGTAAACTGGTCTGGGAGCACCATTTCCTGTTCAGCTAACAGGGAGTAAGGTGTTAAAAAAATAAGTAAAAAATGAGGTCACTTATTCAAAGCAATGTCTGGTACTGCTGGATTTTCGGTCCTGTACTTCCCAGTGTCTTGCTGTAGCCTAAGAGATGGCACTTTAGTCTCCAGCTCATTCCTTTGGGACCAAGGGAGCCATGCAGGGAAGGTGTTCCCTGTGCCCTGCTAAAAAAAATAAGTTCCACTCCCACAACATGCAGAAACCCTGGCGTCCCACCCATGCACGCCCTGGGCGTGAGATGGTCCCACACAATGATGGATCAGAGGATCCCTGAATCACTGAGACTAATGAGCTGAAATGGAAGAGCTTAAAAATAGGAGCCACCTCTTCCAGAGGGGAAAAAAAAACTCCACCCAGAAACAAGCAGCAGGCAAACAGCCTGGCGTGTTCCCTTTAATTCATACCTGAGAAGCACATACTGGTCCAGAGGAGGAGCCATATGCATTTTAATGGGATATCAACCCACAGGACGATACAAGGACTCAGCCTGTCTCATTTTCCTGGTTTCCTTTCTGAGACACCCAAAGGAAGGGGCAAACCCACCATGTAACCCAGGTCCTGTCCCTCAAAGGAGGGTAAAAATCCATATCCCTCTACTTCAGCAATATGCAATACAGCAGTAATTCTGCAAGCTCCTGACACGGTAGGAACAGCTGCAGAAAGAGAAACTGGTTGTGTGGGACCATGGGAGAAACAGTAATTTCTCATGCAACACTGCATTTTCTTCCATCAGCACAACACGAATAGCAGGAAAAGTGCTTTCAGGGGCCTTGATGTGAAATTCTTCAGGGAGAGGTCGTGGACCCCAGCGTGTCAGACACCACTCACGACAACGACAGCACTACATGGAGTAGAAATCAACTTTTGCGTGTTAAAAATAAGAGTGTTCCATGAGGGAGCAAAGGTTGGGAGACAAGGACATACAACTTTTGTACCTACCTAGCAACCGGAGCAGCAGGAAAAGCACCCCCAGAGCGTAAGACTTGAGTTCAGGGCTCACGGTTCTGCAAGGAGGAGGGAGGGAGAGAGAGATCGATTCCTGTTGTTCAGCTTTGATTAACACACCCCGTGGTCATTCTGTGCTGTCAGCTAGGATGCCACCAGCACCTCTTCAAAAAGTCATTAATGGGGCTTTTCTTCTGCCTTCTCCTGAACTGCCTACAGCCCCAAAAGTAATTGCATCGGTGACAGGTTCAGGAATTAGCCAAGTCATTAATAACAACAGCTAATGTTGTCATTGGATGGGGAAAAATGGAATTCCCATTTCATTAAATCATTGTTTACAAGCTCCCTAGCATGTTTTCAAGATGTTGAGAACTTGAGGGAGAGAAAACTTTTGGCTCTGAAACTTGCCAGACTACTGGGAACAAGAGAGGGAGGGAGGATGGTGGACCAAAAGGTTCAGTCAGCCTGTTGATTCAAGCCTCCCAGTGAGGAAGTGCTCAACAGTGACTTCAGCATAACACTTTTTTTATCTTGGAAAGACAGTGTTTGCACTGTCTTCTGTATCAACACAACCACTACTGCATTGAGTATCACCCTTCAAAGGTGCTTTAAAAAAACATTCATGGCAGGGGTGGTTGTCTGTTTAAATACACTGGAAGGGCATCAGCCAAAACTGATAAAACAGAACCAGCAAGAGCTTTTAAGAGAAGACCATTGGGATCACCTGCCCTCCTCTCACACATTCATGGGCCTTGTAATACCACGCCATGGCTTCTGCATGAAGCCTGTGACTTCGGGATGAATTTCAGCAGTTTTCAGGCAGACCCCCAGGTTTCATATAAAACCTTTATGCCAGGAATTATCTGATCTTGGAAAAATGTTCCAGTGGTTAATGGCTTGGCTCAAATAGGATTCTACAGTTGGGTGGGAAATGAAGGAAACAGAGCATTAAAAGTTTATTTTAATGAAAAAATAGATTATCACATGAAATAGTCACAGTGGGCTTTTAATTGGTGGTGGTGTCCTTCCATCCACTTTTCTGTATTTAAGACCAAAGTCAATCCCCATACCTTAGTGTGGAGTAAAAATTGCCACCTGGAGGCATTTCCTTTCCTCACTGACTACAGCAGTGACCAAATGACTTGCTTAGACAAGACCTTTAATTTGTAGCCACTGAGTCCATTTTTAAATAACCATGGGAGCCAGTGTCACATTTCACTGCTCTGGACACCAAGGATGCACTCATATGTCACAACTTTCTTTAAGCAATGCAAGATGGCAGTTGCAAGAGAGCATGAGGTGGTATCAGGCTCAGAGCTCTCCCCTGTACATGTGGTAGCTATCAGTGATTCTGAGTGAAGTTACAAATCTGGATATGTGAACTGTTTATTTCCTACAGCTGTGAACGGAGTATGTTTAATCTTCCCTCTGCTTTTCTTATTCCCTGGTATTCTTCCTCCTGGCTGGTGCTGGGCTTATATCATTTGAAGGCAACACTAAGATGTCTCCATGCAGGATCCTAAAGGTGCTGGCAGATTCCTTGAACAAAAAACTCCTCAAACTTCAGATTGCTTTTGCCACAATATTTATCATGAGGAATTTGATTTTCCTTTAGCTACCGGAGATGCAAAGAGAAAAATGAACTAGTAGGTGGAATATCTCATTTTGTATCCTGCAGGGAGACATGCCCTCACAGTGCTGTTCTGTCCAAAATCTACTCAAGAGTGTGTTTCTAATACAGACCTTATTGATTGAATTTTATTGGAATTTTCCAGGCAGCAGAATGGATCTGCTATTTATGCCTCTGGTTATTATTCTCAGTAAGTGACAGCTTGGACAGCTAAGTAATTCTGGATAAATGTGGGCTTAGATATATATGTATATCATAAGGTGAAGTGTTCCATACGTCTGGAAATAACACAAGGTCACTTCTTTGAATAAGCTACTTTTGCCCCCCTATTCACATAGACTCAGACATGTCCTTCAGACTTCCAAGTTCCTTATGTCTTTGGACTTGGTCCAGGGTGAGAGAAGTTAAACTCCAGTCAGGGAGGTATTCACCAAAGTTAGTCTTTGCCACAGCTTTTTATTTTTCTGTGGTTCCTATGGTCTCCAGACCATCTCAAAAGGTGAGCCTAAGCCTCTTTCTAAGCCATTATGTGCTGAGAACATAGCGGGGCAATTCTGCCCCTCTCCTGATGCAGCTGTAACTTCCTTACTACCTGCATTGGAAACTGCACATCTGTATTTCCATGTTAATCCCAGAAGAACAACCCCTGTCACCATTCTTTGCAACATCCCTGTAGGAATCTTGTCCATTCGCAGGCCCAGTTCCAGCTCATTCCCTCACTTGACCAAAAGAGAGCTCGAGAATTTTTTTTTTTTCTCTAGCAGTTCCATACTGCAGGCTCTGAACTGGGGCTATGCCACGGCTAAACCAGGTGCTACCAAGTGAAAAAGTGGCTTAGGGAGAAAATGGCTTGAATGGTGGTTCAGTCCAAAGTCATGGATTTGGGGACAGTAAGTTCGGTGTAAAAGGCAGAGGCCAGGAGCTGTGTGGGACGAGCCCCAGCTCCCTGCAGCTCCTGGCTGTGCCCTACGGTCCCTCCAGCCCTGACCCCATGCCAAGAGCAGCATGATGAGGATGAGACCGAAGCCCTACCTGATGAGGATGATGACTGACGGCGTCTGCGCCATGGCCCCGATCATGCTGCAGACACACATCACACACAGGAATGTCAGGAAGGCCTCTTCGCACCCAGGGCTGGGGCATTTGCCAGGAACAACGGTGGCGTTTTCAGCAGGGACCGAGGTGAGGCACGAACAGCCACTGAGGTTCTGCAGAGGAGCACAAGGAGTCAGGAGAAGGGAGAGCTGTGATCTCTGCCACTGCCCTCTGCAACACGGCTTGTCAGCAGCAATGCCTAATCCTCTAATGGTCAATTAAATAACTCCTAAGTGCTTGTTGGAAGGGGGTTTGGAAATAATTTCAGGAGCGTCAGAGCTGACGCATGTTGCCAGCAAGGGAAAGCTGTCCCTCGTCTTGTTTCTTTTCTTTTGCTCCTTTCAAGTCTCTCCCATAAATGTCACTGCGACAAAATTATTACGGAGTTATACCTCTTTGGAGGAGAATAAAGAAACAATCTGTGTCTCTGTGACAAGGAAGATCCCCCCATTATGGTTCTAATTACTTTCTTATTTACCTCTGTCCTCTTGGCTGTTGCAGTTAGACTGAAGTATATTAAATGCAGCTAAATCTGCAGCCCTGTTCTTGGCTGCAGGTTTGGGGCCTGCTTCCAGCACCTCAAATCCTGGGAAGCAGCAACCCACGATGGGTGCTGCAGCTCACCCAGAGCTGAACTACCACAGCCTGGCAGCACAGACGCTGCTGGACTTCGGTGCACTCCCGGGCTAATAAATGACATCTGGTTCAGAGGGATTTGTGTTGAGCTAAAAGCTCAAGTCAAGGGAGATAAACTTTATCAATATGTGATCAGAAAGAGAGTGGAATGACTGCATTTTGCTTTGATCTCTCCAGCAAGTGCAGGATGTGAAAAGAAGCTTTGTTTGCCAGTCACAGATTTAAGGATTTACTTTTTTTTTTCCTTATTTTCCAACTCGCCCTCTTGAATTTCTGAGTGGGGGATGTCACTGCAATTAAGGCACACAATACCACCAAGAAATCCCTGAACGAATACAGAATGAAACGGTCATAAATGATTCATGGCTTGTCTTCATATACCCGCTGGGCTTGCAGGTCACATGTTTGTGTGAGGAGTAATGTCATAAAATACAACATTGAAAAGCAGCTATATCTCCTCCCCTTTCCCTCTACCATGTGCAAGCAGAAATTCCTTTGCTTTTCTGCAAAAGGGGTCCCCGTAGGACCATACAAAAACACACTTTCTGGTTCACTGCCTTCAAAGATAAGGATCAGCAGGGATACTACTCCGACCTTTCTGACACCAATCTCTTTTTCTGCATAGGAGTCAAATAATTTTCTTCCAGCTAAGTGCAGAGGGCAAGACACACCGTGGTGCAGAACTCCAGGAGAGCTGGAGCAGACATGCAGGTGCC
>VYZQ01013958.1:0-15619 GCA_013400655.1 Mystacornis crossleyi | reverse complement strand
AAGGGAAAGCTGTCCCTCGTCTTGTTTCTTTTCTTTTGCTCCTTTCAAGTCTCTCCCATAAATGTCACTGCGACAAAATTATTACGGAGTTATACCTCTTTGGAGGAGAATAAAGAAACAATCTGTGTCTCTGTGACAAGGAAGATCCCCCCATTATGGTTCTAATTACTTTCTTATTTACCTCTGTCCTCTTGG
Source organism: Mystacornis crossleyi (assembly GCA_013400655.1). Classification (NCBI taxonomy): domain Eukaryota; kingdom Metazoa; phylum Chordata; class Aves; order Passeriformes; family Timaliidae; genus Mystacornis; species Mystacornis crossleyi. Next base: position 15,424 of record VYZQ01013958.1, on the reverse strand, counting down.
CTGTTGCAGTTAGACTGAAGTATATTAAATGCAGCTAAATCTGCAGCCCTGTTCTTGGCTGCAGGTTTGGGGCCTGCTTCCAGCACCTCAAATCCTGGGAAGCAGCAACCCACGATGGGTGCTGCAGCTCACCCAGAGCTGAACTACCACAGCCTGGCAGCACAGACGCTGCTGGACTTCGGTGCACTCCCGGGCTAATAAATGACATCTGGTTCAGAGGGATTTGTGTTGAGCTAAAAGCTCAAGTCAAGGGAGATAAACTTTATCAATATGTGATCAGAAAGAGAGTGGAATGACTGCATTTTGCTTTGATCTCTCCAGCAAGTGCAGGATGTGAAAAGAAGCTTTGTTTGCCAGTCACAGATTTAAGGATTTACTTTTTTTTTTCCTTATTTTCCAACTCGCCCTCTTGAATTTCTGAGTGGGGGATGTCACTGCAATTAAGGCACACAATACCACCAAGAAATCCCTGAACGAATACAGAATGAAACGGTCATAAATGATTCATGGCTTGTCTTCATATACCCGCTGGGCTTGCAGGTCACATGTTTGTGTGAGGAGTAATGTCATAAAATACAACATTGAAAAGCAGCTATATCTCCTCCCCTTTCCCTCTACCATGTGCAAGCAGAAATTCCTTTGCTTTTCTGCAAAAGGGGTCCCCGTAGGACCATACAAAAACACACTTTGTGGTTCACTGCCTTCAAAGATAAGGATCAGCAGGGATACTACTCCGACCTTTCTGACACCAATCTCTTTTTCTGCATAGGAGTCAAATAATTTTCTTCCAGCTAAGTGCAGAGGGCAAGACACACCGTGGTGCAGAACTCCAGGAGAGCTGGAGCAGACATGCAGGTGCCATTCTGCTAGCAAGCAATAATTAACATAACAAATTCCTGTGCTGTGAGTTAGAAGCTGACACCTGAAGGCTCCAGAACGCTGACAATTAGCACCACTGAGGTGGTGTTTGCACAGACAACAGGAATTTGTAGCTCCTGGCTCTTACTGCAGTGCGCTGCTAGCCAGCAGCCTGAAAACGGCCCTGTGGATCAAAACCCATGTAAGTCTGGAAAAGTATATACCTGCACTGAAATATCCTTGGACAAAATTCCCATCACAGCAAACACGCAGGACTGGGTGCTTATGTCCCATGGGTTCTCATCAAGGGACATAAAGTACCTGGTTTCGGGCAGTGGTGGGGCAGATTCTCCTCCCACTGGTGTGATTTTTTTACAAAGCACAAGGCAGATCCCACCTTCACTGCCTGAAAACTTGTCCCTAAATTCAATTTTTCGACCACTTTGCCTCAAGGTGCTGGCCTGAAGCAGTGTGAGTGGTTTGCACCAACTACATCAGCTTGCTTAGCACTGCACCTCATCCTTACCTGGGAGATCTTTGATCTTTTATTACTGACACAGTATGCAACTCACAGACATCAAACAAGGAAACATCAAAGATGGAGTTACAACTTTGTCCTGTGGAGAGGCAACTTTTTGCAACCTGTGCCAAACTCTTACAGATCCCCTTGTCTGCAATCCCACCGCATCCAACCACCTGTTATCAGAACCTTCTGCTGCCCAGCAACCTGCACACTCAGATTTCTGTGTGCCCGTGAGGCTACACAGATGCGGAGTTTACACCTTTAACAGCAACCTGAGTTTGGTGTGATTATCCATGAAAATTACCCATGTTTTTAATTACTCATTTTTAAAGCCCTGGCTCTGACAGGGAAGGGAGAGGCTGGTACTTCAATGCAAAGCTGTGAGGTGCCAGCACAGTAACTCCAGGCTGGAATTCATGTGTCTACAGCCAAAATGCTGAGAGAGTCAATGGCATCAAACAAACACGATGCACAGTCCAACATGTGGTATGCAAGGGTCACTCCCAGGAATGGCTGGAAAGAAAAGTTCTTGGGGTGCCAGAGCTCTGCCTACCAGCACTGATATTCCTATGGCTTTTTGGACGAGTGCACCTCTGGAATCACCTGAGTAAGAGAGAAGGAATGAAAAGAAAAAACTAACTGAGCTGCACATTGCTTTTAGAAATTGTTCACAGAGGAAAAGTGAAGAGAAGCAGTCAGAAATGTACAATGCAGTAAAGTTAAATAAAGCATTCAGAGAATTTTATGTCCCAGTAAAAAGCAACCCTTGGCTCATCACAAGCATATAACATCCACAAGACCCTCCAGACAGGTCATTACCTGGATTATGGGTTTAAAACTTGGTTTGGCAATTTGGCTTTGCCTCAAGGCCATTGCATGGCCAAACTGGTATGTAATTCTTGATAATGCCCTTTCCAGTGGATACTATTGCTTCACCTATTTGTGTTCAAAATGTTACTGCAAAAAAACCCCACAAAACAAAGAGATGAGAAGAACCTCAAGGATGACAATGAAAAGGCAAAATAAGAAGGAATGAGTAAGAGAGAGTGTGAGGGAGAGTGAGTTTTTGCTGGCAGGTTTGCTCTTGCAGAGCAGGAGGTCAGGTATCTGCAGACTGAAGGGGCAGAGCTGAATTTTCATTACCATGCTCCTTCCAGAGGAGCCAGAGCTTGCCCTGAACTGCACAGCGAGGAGATCGCTCCCACGTTCCAGCCACAGACCAACACCAGCTGTACACTTGCTGAAGGCTTGATGAACTGGTGAGACACAATTCTGTGTGCCTGAAACAAGCTGGTTTCTTGTTAAAATCATCCTGCTACCATCTCAGGTGTTGACTTATTGGGAGGAGGAGGAACAAGAGGGCAGGAGGTAACACCTTCACGTGTCACACACTGATGTAGGTCCTTGCAGGGCTGCTGAAAACTCAAAACTGTGGTGTTTCAAAGGGATGCCTGCATCTCTGAGGCTGGGGAGAGAATGGAGGAGACAGGATGTTTAAGCAGGACAACCTTAGGTGATCTGGGCAGGGAGGCTGCACAGCCAGCAGTAGGTGTCTGCTCAGCAGCACTCACATGTGCTTTGTCTCCAGGGCAGGAAGGGGAGGTATGATGTCTCCTCAAAGAGGAAGGATGAAGCCATGGAGGGATAATTGCATGTGGTGAGCATGATGTCCCTGCAGGCACAAACAGTCCCTGCGACCAGGCTGACCTCCCACAGACTCCACACCGCAGTGATCATCACGCCTGGCACAGCCCCAGGCAGGGAGCAAGGATGCAGGAATCCCACCAGTCCCTATCCACAGGAGCAGCAGGCACTCATTTCCAGTGTAACCCAGGAGACATTAACATTTCAGCGGCAAAAAAATGAAAAAGCTGGCTTTTAAGATATTCCCCACATCTTCTTTATACAGAGATAGTTTGGTCTTTAAGAGTTTTCTGAGGGCAATAAACCCTTAGATAGAGAGAACTGAAAAATGCAGAATGTCTTTGGATGGAATCTCTGCTCCCCTGACAACTGCTCTTGCTGCTGCCCCAGAGCAAAGCAAGGAAAGAGAGAGAAGCAAGAAGAGTTAAAGGAAAGCTTAAACAAGGGTGAATAAAACCAGAAGCTGCTCACAACTGTCTAGGAACCAGATTCACAGAAGGAGGAAGAGGAAGAAGACTAAAAGGATTGGGCAGGGCAAACATGGGCAGGTGAAGAGGGGAGATGAGGAGCTGCAGAATGAAAGAGAAGCTGGTCCCTCAGCTGGTCCCTCCTGGGCTAGCAATCTCTTGCAGAGGATCTGTTCTGCCACTGGACAGCTGTGCAGATCTCCTATCATGTTCCTTGCTTCTGTGCTGAGGAGGAAGACCAGGGCAGGAGGGAGATCCCATCCTGCTCTGTGGGTGACCCTGGCAGCCGCTGCCGGAGAGAGTGGGCATTTATGGAGCAGAGTGAAAAACAACAGGGGCTCAGGCCCACCTGAGGGGGGAGGTCAGCTTTGGGGGTGCAACCACTGCTGGCTGTAGGTGAGATGCTCTACCAGACAGGCATGAACCTCCCTCACTTGAGCTCACAGAACCGTTCCTACAGGCGAGAGGTCCCCAGGACAGTCCACTCACCGTGCTGCTGCAGCCAGCAAAGCAGGCAGATAAGTATGTGACCCCATCTGCCCCACACACTGGAGTGAAGGAATCAGTTTGGCATTCACAGTTGTTATTGCAGGGGGAATATGGGTCCAGAGATGAGGTTGGAGTTGAGCTGTAAGAGAAAAAGAAAAAGAAATTAATGGATGGTGTGGTATCAGCCAGCTTTTCCAATCGTTGCCTCACAAAGATGGCCTTGAGGAGGAGAGTTAAGGCAAACACATTACAAAAAAGCAGTGGGCAGGCTAGCTGGGTTCCACCTCTAAGAAATCCAGGCTAAAGCCTCTCCGGACTGAAGTGCCATGGCCACTGTGTCTCTGCAAAAGAGAATCTAATACAAGGCTTGGGCTGCCTTGTTACCTCAACAAAAAGCCCCAAGGAAACACAAAGAGATGCTGTGGAGATTGCTCTGTATTTTTCTGGAACACTGTAAGGAGCTGACAGGCTGCAGCTGTCATCTTCTAAAGAGTTGCCACTGCATACTGAGGAGCATCCGAAAAGAAAATACAGAATAACGCTCTTCAAATCCTGCCCCGTGAGGGCTAGAGGGTACTGTGGGCATTTCTCACATTAAAATGGGCTTGCAGCCACAAACACTCTCTCTTCACCATATCTGGATTTCCAGGCATCTAAAACCCGGTTCTACAAATTCCCCTCAGGCACTTAAAGCAATTTACAAAGCAGTGCAAGTCCCTGGCTGCCAGGAGAAACCCGACAGTACGATGGACCTAATGCTACAGAGGTGGGTACAGAATCCGGTCTGGCACCTTTCGACTCAGTTTGATTGATTTTAGTGAAACTCTGCTGTCAGCTGCAGGTACTGAGCTCTCAAAGTTGTGAGCGGCATGGAAACATCCCAAACTAAGAGCCCATACAACACTGCCTTCTCTATGTTTGCTCTATGGTTGTCTGAAGGCCAGCACTGCCTGTCGAGGACAATAACATGGATTTATGTTGATAAAGCTCCCTGAAACTCTCTGCAGACTCACTTGTTTCCATAGGGAACAGTAACCCCTGCCACCGGTCCTGTGTCGCAGCCCAGGAACAGGAAAGACACATAGCAAGCTGTGGACACCAGGTTCACCAGCATGGCCATCCTGATGGCTCCCAGAGCAGACAGGCTGAGCTTCTTCACCAAGAGGCCACCCAGGAATATGCCCAGACACGCACACGGGATTGCTGTCATCCCTGCAGGAGGAAAAATCAGTTAGCAAGAGGCATGAGCAAGGCCCAGTGAACTACACCACGACAGGGCTGAACTGTCCAGCAGGCAGATCTGTGCACTGGCATGAGGAAACCTCGTAATGACCAGCTGCTGGAGTAGCACCAAGCTGGGGTTGCCCAAAAAAAAGGAACAGATGCAAACGGGCATGCTGCCTTGCATGGAGGAACCAGGATCTTCTGCCAGTTCCCATCCATGCTGGAGGGGATGCCAGACTTGCTGAGATTGGCCCAGCCGGACCTAAGCAGCAGCATCTCTAATGCTTCCTGTGACAGTCAGCACACAAATAAAGTTAAGAATTTTCTGAGGTGTCTAGAGGCTTTGGATGAGCCCTGCTAGCGTGACTCACAGAAGTCTGATCGTCAGAGGCTAGGCAAGAGCAGCATTTGAAAATATGAAATCTCCCTAAAAGAATTTTCTTTAACTGTGAAATGCAAAATCACTGCCAGAAGTGACTCGCTTTCCAGCACAGACAGGAATTACCACACTATGCTTGTCTGGGGTCACTTTTATCCCTTTGCTGCCATTTATACTCCAGATTTCACCCACCTGAACTGTGCTTAAAAGAGAATCCCAGTCCTGGCATTTCTAGACTCCTTTAAATGCCATGTGAGAAATCTGGTAACGACTTTGTTTAAACAAGCTGCTGTGAGAAACACCGAGGTATCCAAGTCTCCTTTCCCACTGTCAGGTCAGAAGCAGGATGTGCTCTGGCTCATGGATGATCCCCTCTTTGCTGGCCACCCAGCTGTACTCACATGCTGACTGCCCAGTCAGCTCCCACCAAACAGCTTTTTCCCTTCTCCCTCTGGGTCAACAGTGAAGTTACTTTCCTTTGCCAAACCTTTAATTTTCAGGAAAGATGGAATAGCCTAACAACTTTGAGACCTTTGGCCTTCTGTCAAACCGTATTAAAATTCACTAGGAAATTCCTGTGCTGCTGGGGGAGGCAATGCTGACTGCAGGGGATTGTTTTTTTTGGAAAACCAGGCCAAAACCAGACGATATTGATGAGTTTAACAGGAAAGTAAACAACTGTCAGGAGAGCAGCTTGCAAACTCCTTGTTATGATATGGAGATCCACCCATTTCCTGATATCCCAGTTTTTGACAGATCACTGCCAGCTGCCCATCTGGCGTGCTGTGGTGGCAGATCATCCAAGATCAACTTGCAGATATCTTAACTGGGTGCTGCTGATAGAAGAGCTGTCATAAACAAATCGCTGGGCCTGCTTGGGATGAGCAACAGCAGAAAATAAATGAAGATCCTGCCATCAATGTCCTGACAGGGAACAAATGAACAGTGAGAAATGTCGAACGTGAAATCACAGCAGCACGGAATGGTCAGAGAGGAGGGACATTTGAAAGACGACCAGGCTGCACTAACTCAGGTACTTGAACTGCTCACTGCAATCTCACCATTTTCAGGCCGAGGGGAGAGGAGTGACTAGCAGGAGAAACTGTGCTTCCTAACCCAGATGGAGATGGGGTGCAGAACTGTGAGGCACCAGAACCATGAGAAAAGCAGTTCAGTGGGCCCCACGATCCCTTGGCAACCAACTGCAGTCTCGGGCAATTAGATGGCCCATTTCTGCGGCATGCAAGGCTCTCAGGGACTTCCCTACCCTGGCTGTCCCATACCACCTCCCACACAATGGGTTTGACCGCAGGGGAAGTGATGGCAGCAGGATGCAGTGGAGAGCACAGTCGAGGATGAAGGATGCTGGAGATCTGCTCTGGGCTCCGCAGCCACAGCACAGCTGAAGCCCACCCCTCCCACTCAGAGACACATCTGACCTGTCAGACAAGTCCCTTTTTGGGCAGCCTAACCAGCGAGACTGGCAGCAGTTACCGGCCATGCTGAACACTTCTAAATACCTTTGGATGCTGGAGGTTTGGTGCCCCGCGGTTACTCACCCAGGAGCTGGTTGGCAGATGAGGTGGTGAGGTTGAACTGCTGCTCCAGGTACTTCCCCAGGAAGGCGGCGAAGCCGGCCACCACCGCGATCTCCATGCAGGCTGCCAGGATGATGCAGGTGAACACAGGATTGGAGAGCAGGTGCTTCGTCACTTTGGGGATCACTAGGAGAGAGGAAAAAAAAAGGAGAGGTGTTTTTGTATAGACTTTACTTGAGGTGCTGGAGGTGCCTTTCTACTCTCCTGAAGGGTAAACTCACTTCGCACCGGGACTAATTTCTTGCTCTGCACAGACCAGTTGCTTGAAATGTGGAAACACCAAAACAAAGCGGAACACCCAAAGAGTGTCAGCTAAAGATTCAAGTACCAAGAGAACGCAAAAAGAAATCACCTGTCATAATTTACTCTTACAAATGATTTTGAAAATTGGAAGAATGAGCAAAATTTCCAATATTGCTTTTTGTTTCCCCCATAGGGAAGTCAATCAAAACCCGGTGTGCTCTTTCTTCTCCTTCTCCTTTCCCTACCTGTTCCCCATGAGCAACACTGCGCCAGCTGATGGGTGCTGTGAGTGCTGTACTCAGCATAAATTCTTGCAAGCTTTCAGACACAAACTAACCCAGCTCACATCTGGCTTTTCCATCTCCTGCCATCCAGATTTACCTCATTTTCCTATTCCAAACTGGCTCACTCACTGATGGTCGCCTTCTTGCAGCACGTGTGGGTGTTTTCAGCAAGCCGAAACTCTCTGGCTTAGCCTGGCCCATGGATACCCATGGCACAAGGGTCCTCCTGCCTGGGACAGGCACGTCAGTGCGTTCCCATAACCTAAAGCTTCTCCAGCCAACCAATGCCTTCCACGTAGATCCTCCCAGCTTTGGCGTATGTGCTGAGCTGTTTCACTGTGTAGGACACACACACACGGCTCTGGTTTCATAATCCCTTGGCTCTCCCCTTCCAAATCATCAGTGTCCAGAGTCCTGCCTCCTCCAAGCCCGTCTCAATTTCCCGTAGGCAAACATGAGTTACCCTACAAAGGGAAATCTGGCTAATGAATCAGATCGCACGTTTTCTACTCCAGCGAACATTTTAATTATTGTCGAGATAACACAGCTTGAAGAGGAGAGCATCCCAGTACAGAAGAGAGCCTTGCTTTGTCTCAATACCTGATGACTAATTTCTCCCTGAATTAAATGTGAAAATCATTAAGTTTGAAAATTACCTTGATGTAGTGTAGCGAAGCCTCAATGGACCCCTATTTGCATTTTGAAAATCCATCCCCCACATTCCCTACCGTGTACCAGGGGCTGGCAGATGATGTTTCTCTGGTGCTGGTTTCTGTTTTCCCTCAGGGAATTTTTTGCACTGGCTTCAGCAAAGAATGCACAGCTCTGCTTGGGTACCCTTGGTTCTTTCTTGGGGACAGTGGAAAAACGGGTTACAATTAGGTTTGATCTAGCCTTTCTGGAAGAGGTCGCTCCACAGTTCCTGGTCTCTATATCAGAAATGTTTTCCAAGCTATATAAAATTCTTGCTTCCTGAAGATTTACTGAACATAATTAAGGTGCAAGAGGCGTAGTAATTTTTAGTAGAAAAGAGGAAAAAAGAAAAAAAAAAGAGAAAAAAATGCTGTGTGGGAGGAATGGGGATGTGGGAATTCAGACATGGATAAATTTCAGAAGCCACCTGCTGCTTCCTTCAGTTCTTTGGTGGCCACCTACAGAATTTCCCCCTCTTGCCAGGAAAAATATAGAAAATGCAAAGGTGGACTTGGCAGTACTGAGCTTGAAAAGCCATATTTAAGGTATTAATGCCTGTAGTGCCCTGGGAGTTCACTTTGTTCAAGATTAATGGATTTCTTGAGATGTAGCTTTGTGCCAATTTAAATCCAAAGACACTAAGGTCTAGCTCTAACTTTATCCACCAAACAATAGTGATGACAGCCTGCCTTTTGTAGGAGGGAGTTAAAGATCACGGACATTTATTTCTGACGTTGGCACCCAACCATCATGCACTACCAAGGTCAAAATCCATCTTCTGTGCTCGGAGTGGACAACAAAAAAATTTGCAGAGTTATTGCAGCATTTCACACAGAAGAGGAACCCCTCAGGAGTACCTCGTCTGGCAGTGCAGGGCTCCAAGTGACAGCACTTCATCACCTAAAGGGGCTAGAGGAGAGCTGGAGAGGGACTTTTGACAAGGGCCTGCAGTGACAGGACAATGAGTAATGGTTTAAAACCGGAAGAAGGAGGGATTAGATTAGATATAAGGAAGGAATTCTTTACTGTGAGGGTGGTGAGGCATTGGAACAGGTTGCCCAGAGAAGCTGTGGATGCCCCTGGAAGTGTCCAAGGCCAGGCTGGATGGGGTTTTGAGCAACCTGGTCTAGTGGAAGGTGTCCCTGTCCATGGTGAGGTGCCTGGAACAAGATGATCTTTAAGGTCCCTCTGACCCAAATCTTTCTGTGACTGTGATTCCACGATCTTTGCTTCTCCTCCCTGTGAGTTTTCTGGGACAGATCCTGTCCTCCCCTGCATGTCTGACCACTGCCTACTGCAACTGGACTCTGTCTCAGCAGGCAGGTGTGACACAAAACCCAGTGCAAAGAGTGCACAGACAACTCGGGCAGTGTCTGGCGGCCTCCACCATCTCCTCAGCCAGGGTCAGCTCGTTCTCTTTCATCCTCTAAGGGCAATGACAGGATGCTCCCTATAGAACTGAATATCCTTTCATCTTGCTACTGCCATTTGTTAAGATCAATCATTTGACACCTGCTGCTGCCTTATCTGTCTCAGTTCTTGGGGTGAAATACCTCTGGGAAAAAGATTAAAAATCAGCAGTGAAGTTTAAAAATCCCTCAGTAGACTAGAGTGACATGCTTTCAGCTGCCTGGCATGTGGTGCTGGGTACGGAGCAGGAATGGAAATGTCTGATGGGGGACGGTGAAGCCCTGGGGAACATAACAGCTAAGGATGGTGCTTCTCTGCAGTCAACCCAGCAGGAGTCATGGTAAACATTACCCTGCACCTTACAGGCCCAAAGGTTACCTGAACACTTTGGAGGAGCCCTTTGCAGCTATAAATCTCAACTGAAGACCATTTGCCAAGTGGGAAAAGTCTTTTGGAATCCAAAGAGTCGCAGAAATCTACTTGGAGAACCCACAAGCTGTACCAGACATGGCACAGACAGACTTAACCTCCCACTCCCAGAAGGACGAGCTCATTTAACATCCTCATCCTGCTGCACCCGATACGCTCCAGAAATAGCGGCAGAAAAGCGATTCCCACTGCCCTGCCAAGATGCACTGAAGAGACCACGACACCTCTTTTCACTGCTGAAGTACTTTAAACGCAGCTCTTCAGACCATCCATGTGCAGCATTGGGCACAGGATCATCCGCAGGCTGGGAGGGACCTGGGTGGATGTCCTGAAGCTCTCCAACACCCCCCACCAAACCCTCCACCTCCCACCTTTTCACTCTCAAGCAACACCCATGCCAAGGCATCAAACATCCTCCCTGTCTCCCTCTGTGGGGCCTCTGTGGGTTACAGGCCAGGGGCTTGACAAACGCACACACTTACGTTCACCAAGTAGCTTTGATTTGTCACTGCACATCGGGGAGTACCGGGGATAATTGGCAACCTCATTACACGAGGTTTAACTACTCTCCAGAAACGACAAACTATAATCATCACATTGGTGCTTGAAATGAATTGTTTGGAACATTACAATCACCAAGGCCCCTGTTTCTGGTTGGAGCACCCTACAGAGACATGTTTTCAATTTGCAGTAAAGATGAAGAACACAGAAAGCAAAGTAATAAATTAGAGGGAGGTTTACAGCCCAGTCCACCTAGGACAGTGTGGTGAGAGAAAGGCAAAATGTAGTATTGAGCCAAAATACAACTTTCTACTACCTGTGTCAGCAGCAAGCCTCATGTCTGAAGAGAAAACAAAAGGCAAAATCTCCACCTGGCTTGAGGAAAAAGGGATGAAGAAAACAGCACAGACAGCAAGAAGAAAATATATTCTGGAAAGAAGTAGCTCCTGTAAAAGAGAATATGGAGTAAGGCAACAGGTGCTGAAGATACCTCAGGTAAATTTAGTATGCTAAAGTTTCATGTGGCCTTGGCAAAATTATCATGAAGGATATGAAGAAAAAGGATGACACCTAAGTAAAGAAAGCCTTCCTGACAAGATGCAAGCTTGAAGCAGCAGTAACGTTCTCAAGCGTGGAAAGCAGGTCCTTCTAGTCCATCACCTTCCCTGTAGGAATCACCTTTACTCAACTTCAGAGGGGGACATAAACCTCCCTCACATGTGACACGGAAGTCATGGCAAAGCACAGTATCTTTCCAGAGACACTCTGCCTGCCTTCAGCTGCTGCTCCACTTCGGCCCTGAGGTGTGCAGGCTGAAGGCCTTTCTGAATTTATCAAAGGTGCTGGCAATAAGGTGCTGGCTTGGAAAAAGCCAAGGAGAACCTGACAACAATACCTGCACCCTCATGAAACACAAGCCAAAGGAAACTCAAAGACTGACAGGATTTGATGCCTTTCATGATCACCTGCCACCTTCTCACCTGAGACCTGGATTTCTCAGCAAGCCTTTTGGATGTTTGTAGGTGAACAAGACCCAAATCCAAAGAGGCATTGAAGTCTAAACCTGGGCCAAAGCCTCACCACTGTGGCCGTGAATGAAGGCATAGACGGAGCCCTCTCCAAAAGGCTGTCACTATCACTCAGGAGAGTCAGGAGTTAAAAACTACTCCTGTTAATCCTGCCCAATCCTATGAACTCCCACGGAGGATTACAGGCTTCCCACGGTCCAGGCCCTCCCAGCACAGCTGGGAGCTTTTGGCCTAGCACTATGTGTCTGCTCCCAGAGAGCACTTTTTGGGAGAGAAATCCCAGATTCAGAGCAGCTCCCTCCCTAGGTATTCAGCAGACTGGTACACAGAGAAGGAAGGAATTGAACAGAAGACAAGGCAGCTGTCAGCTGTACATCCCAGCTCTCCTACACTCTTGAAAATGAAGCTGGAAAGAAACCAAAATGTTTCCAAATCTAGGGAATTTGCAGTTCTGAAATTCATTTAATTCCACAGTGAGTTTTCTTTTAATTCCTCATGAATGAGTTTCTCTTTCCAAACCTGGAGGATTCCATATCAATTTCAATCCTTTTAGGGTTTTAATCTCTCTTGCTAGACAGAGCAGCAGAATGTAACCAATTTCTGCTTTATACCATTGCAAAACAGAATGCATTTAGGGCAGAATGTTTCAGAGGTGTTAAAGATCACGCCGAGGAAGCATTCTGAAATCAAATTTCATCAGAACTGGCCACTCAATTCAATAGACATGACATTTCTACGTGGAAAAAAAAAAGGCATTTTAATGAACTATTTCCAAGCACGTTCCAGAGCAGATGGTGTGTCAGAGGCTGCGGGTTAGAGGGCAGATGCTGGACAGACACGAGCAGAGGGCACAGGTGCCCTGACACAGCAGAGCACCTTCTCTGGCCCTGAGGAGCAGAGAGATCCCCAAGGCGGAGCAGAGGTAGGAAAGCAAAGCTTTTACCCCAGGAGAGCAGGGCCTGCACAGCCCATGCCTGAAGCTCTCTCACAGACCACACGGAGAGCCCAGGGCTGGAACAACCCTGCCAGGCAGGAGCAAAGAGCAATAGCAGCATTTATCCAGACTTCTGCTGCTGTTAATCCTTCACTTCTCTGTGCTCCCAAATGGATTCGCTTCGCCGAACTGAACTACTAATCAGGCAAAGCAGTGCAGCATTCACGTGCCAGTTTAGCCACGGGAAGCAGCTCCCAGGACTGTCCCAAAGCTTTCCTGCCTGAGCTGCCATGCCCCGCTGCCTGTGCTGCCTTTGATTGCCTCTCCACCTCGTGCCATTCAAAGGCACCACTTTCATTTCAAGTTTGCAGCTCCTCTTAAGAATGCTTCTTTTCCTGGCATGAAAATACCCCACAGGAAGAGATGCCAGGGCTTTCCCAAAAGCTGGGCCCTCCCTCCTGCTTAGACCTTGACCGAGATGTAAAAGATTGATACTTCGAGCATGTTCCTTTTACACTAGTCCTTGCTTTTCTCTGCATGCTAAGGCTAGAGAAAGCCAAGGAATCTTAACCAGCCCTCCATCTCACTGATTTTCAGCAGATCTTGTGGTGTCTGGAGCATCCTCCCACGTGCCAGCCGTGTCGTGTCTCTAGCTGACAGCCATGACCCAGCTCAGAGCATGTCCCCAGCTGACACTGCCCTGCTTCTTCTCCTACCATGCCCTTTCTCTCGTGGCAGTCACTGTGAGGACTGGAAAAAATGTAATAAAAAATTATAAAGCTCATGCAGTAGACAAAAAGGAGATGCAGTTCATCCCTAAGGATGTGCTGTTGATACAGAGGGTCATTGCATAATCAATCCAGAGAAACAACTCTTCCTCCCCACACTTGCAGAAGAGGTGGACAATCCGCACCTCCGTGCAGACGTGGACTTACAGCAGGAACAGCCCTGCCCGGGACAAGCTGCAGAGACAATGCTTGCTAAGAACGAGTCAGAGTTATGGCCATACAAATGCCAAGGAGCATCTCTGGTCCCGGCCCCCAGTAGAGGTAAGAAAGCCCCGAAAAGCTGTGGCTGTCCCATCCCTGGAAGTGTTCAGGGCCAGAATGGATGGAGCTCTGAGCAACCTGGTCCAGTGAAAGGTGTCCTGACCCATGGCAGGGGGCTGGAACTACATGATCTTTAAGGTCGCTTCCAACTCATGCCATCCTATGATTCCATGGATTCCGTTCAGCTTCACAAATGCATGCAAAATCCAGGGCCATATTAGGACAGACAACATGACTATGCATGCACATGCATACTTTTAAGCTCTGTATATAATTAAGAGTCCTTTTCATCCTAGGAAAAAGCCTAAACAGTCTTAACTTTCTCCAAAGCAGAATCAACAAATAGATTAAGGATATTAGGACCTGCCACAAAGGAATGCATACAGATATTTCAGCTGCTACCAAAGTAATGCACACCCATAGAAAGCTTTAACCATCACCTGAAACACTGCTCATCAGGAAGGACGAGGTGCGTTTGCCTTCCCTTACAGAACATCTGAACACCTCCGGGCAGGCACTTCAGCAACGTCACTGTTGACCACATTCCGACTGTGACAACAGTGGCAAGGGACTTGAAAGGAGATGTCAGCTACCAACTCCATGTTGTCTGTGACAGCCTCAAAGGAATAACTAAAAAGGTCATTCCTTGTCTTATTTGATGTGATGTGAATTTTATTTCAAAGTCCATCTAAAAAGCGGCTCCTGGAATACCGACTGATCCGAAATGGGGTTACCTGCAGTGAGAGGGCTAACGTGGAGGGCTGTGGTGCCTCCTGATGTAATCAATACTTGAAGCATATGGATGTGGCAGTTTCATTTCTCTACTTCAATGAGCAACAGATGCTCAGTGAACCCCCCACGGCCTCCCTGTGTGCAAGATGCTCAGCACCATCCTCAGGCTGAACTGCTGCCCCTCCATGCAGCAGGGATACATCATATTCTTTCATTTTTCTATATGAAAACCTGCAAGCCCACTCCAAAAGCTCCGTGGCCAGAAGCAGACATTCTGATGTGTACACAACAAAAGCCACAGAACTATCCATATAGACCTACCATGGGAAAAGCCCATTCAAGAGAAAATCCTTGCAACAAAGATGAAAGGATGAAGAAATTAATTTTACTGACAGAGTTTCAAACAATTTATCTGACTACCTTTCTTTTGAATTTCCTCATCAAGTCAAAATTTCACATCTTTGACCTTCCCTTAATGAACAACACATCAACTCTTCAAGGCATTTTTTTATTTAGACAACGCTTTTTCCCTGAAGTCTCTTTTTCCTTCCCACCCACCCTCCATTCAACTCCCAATTAAGGTGACTGCGCAGGGAGTAAGTGATTTTGTCCTCATTTACCTAAATGCATCAGGCAGTAATGAAACCTGCTCTGCCACAGCAACAGGGAGTGGGAAGCAGCCACCAGTGCTACAGAAACACCCTCTCAGATGAAGGATTTTCCAGTGCAGCCTAGAGAAAGGATATCTGCCCACACTCTCCCACAAAATGCTGCATCCTCAGCTGACTTTAATTAGAGTCACCTCCATTTCCATCACTGCAGGACATGATGTGAGGCTTTCTCTCTCATTTTCTACAAATCACACTCTGCTCTGCCATTTTGCTGCTATTCTGGGCTGGTATCTCCCTCTTCCCATTTCAGTTTAAAGAGCTGTGGTGA
>VYZQ01013956.1:44542-92969 GCA_013400655.1 Mystacornis crossleyi | reverse complement strand
GGACTCTTAAGTCTGACTGCATGGAATGAGCGATGTTTAGCTTTGCTCTTCAAGACTGAATGGTTTAATAATGGAATTAGGCTGGGCACATCCAAACCCAGAGCGCTTTGGTGTCATTCTTGCCTGCGTGAACAGCCACTGTGATTCTTTCCCGCTTGTCATGATAAACCAGACTAAGGCGACAGTATTCATCTTCTGGAAAGTGAATTTGACAGGCGCTTTTGCTACTAAATTAGCACTGGGAATTTTGTCAGCAGTACCCAGGCTGGCCCTTCGTGGTGGCAAGTGAGTAACCTTGTCCCTTGGCTTATTTGCAGGAACTGCTGGCACTTAGGTGAGCCCTTTTCTTTTCATCTGCTTGAGAGAATGCTCCAAAGGCAGTCTTTTTTTTTTTTTTTTTTAAAGCTTGGTTTGGTAATTGTGCTTTAAAGGCAAGGATGTTGACAGAGTGATGAAACTGTTGGTAAATAATTTAGGCCGTGGTTGCCACTGGGTTGTGGAACACTGTCTCCATATTTTACCCTTTATGAGCAGTGACTGAGTTGAAGTGAAGGTGGAACTTTATTTTAGGGTAGAGAAGGCTGCAGTGAGTCAAACTGTGGTGGCTCATGGTTGCTGTTCCTGGCTTTCTTCCCCTGCCCTGCAGCAGGACAGGCAGGCCTGGCGTGTGTGTTGCTGGGGAAGGAGGAGAGTGGGTTGTTACTGGGGTTCACACCATTCCCAAAGGCCTTGCTCCCTCCCTCCCTGCAGGACAAGGTGATTTACAGTTTGCTCACTCTGGGTGTGTCCCTTCTGTCCCAGAAAAGTGCTGTGTGTGAGCCCAGGCTAAGCATAATAAACGCTGTAGCTCCTCAAGAGGTTACCAGATGTTACAGTTCATTTGTCCAGCTTAGATANGGGGGTTTTGTTGTTGTTTTTGTTCTTCTTGTTCGTTGGGTTTTTTTCCGAAAATTCCCACTGTGGCACAGCCCTGCAGTGTAACAGAACCTGGCAGGAGCCAATGCCAGCTCCTGCTTGGCACAGGCAGTTCAGGCATCCCTCAGCACAGGGTTGATGACTTGCCTGTGCCAAGCACGAGCCACTGCTTTGGTGGTGGGTGGCTTCTTGGGTGCTTGTGTTGGCTGGAAGATCCANTGTAGCTCCTCAAGAGGTTACCAGATGTTACAGTTCATTTGTCCAGCTTAGATATTGTTGCATCTCTTCTGCGTTCTTGAAAAATAAAGAAGTATTTCGGTCTCTATCACTCCTTTTTATTGGTAACAAGAAAGAAACAAGCATGTGATTTAATGCACTGAGTGTCTCCCTCCCTGTTCCTCCCAAGTGGCACAGCTGGTTTGTTTTCTGAACTCCTCTCTTTGGTATTGTTTTTAACTGAGCAAATTTCATTTCATGAAGGAGGCAGGTGCTCATTCTGTTAATATCTTTATAATTTTCTTCACTGTGTGGAACCTGCTGTAATGGAAGCCAGCCTGGCAGAAAGTTTACCTCCTTTTAATGACTTGGGACTTGGTTTTTTCTTTTCTTTCTTAGCAGTAAGAACAGGACACTAAAACTCTAGAAATTGGTCTTTCACGTGTGTGCTCTGGGAGGGAAATGTTTTTCCCAGTGAGAAAGGCAGACCTGGGGATGTGTTGTCAAATGTTGCTACCAAGACAGAGGTCCACTAAATGGTGATAAATTGTAACAGCAAAGAGATGGTCAGGTGACAGCACAAGAGCTGTACTAGTCTTCACACGCCTGATTTTGGTTTTAACACAATATTTATTTCATAAAGACACATTTTAATGAAGTCTTCTACGTTCCATTTTAGATGCTTAGGGGGGTTTTGTTGTTGTTTTTGTTCTTCTTGTTCGTTGGGTTTTTTTCCGAAAATTCCCACTGTGGCACAGCCCTGCAGTGTAACAGAACCTGGCAGGAGCCACTGCTTTGGTGGTGGGTGGCTTCTTGGGTGCTTGTGTTGGCTGGAAGATCCAGCAGGCTTCTTGAGTGGTTCCATGAGGATGTTTCTGGACCAGGCCATGGACTGGGTTAAGCTGAGTTCATTGTGGTAGGATGTACTTTGTGGTCTTTTATTCACAGGGGGAATTTCTCAGCTCTTCAGGCCCATGTTTTGCACACGCAATATTTCCCAGGACTTCCTGCCAGTTTTTACCATGTCTCATGTCCAGCACATTCCAAGCAAACATTGCAAGACAAACGCTGCACTTGGCATAGCCACTTGAGCGGGAGGACGCAGACAGGAGCCTCTACATCTAAATGTTCTCTTACAAGATGCTTTGAAGACACAGCAGAATGGTGTAACTCCTCCAAATTCCAAAGCAGAAGCCCCCCAGGGATGTGTCAGTTTTAGTGCAGCCCAGCTGTGTTGGTTTGGACATGGCTTGATGCTGCAGTGCAGCTCCATGAATCCAGCTCCTCTCCCTACGTGCAGCAGAGCTCACTGATAACAGGAACCTATGTGGTGTGGCCAGCCTTGTGTTGGAAATGTGTCAGAGTCCTCTGTGACTGCCATGCTCTCACACGTGCTGTGGTTCAGTGTTCACAAAGCCTCCAGACTCCCAAAAAACACTGTGGTGGTTAAAATAATGATTTTTGCAGTGTTTTGAAGGTTCTGGCTAACAAACGCCACTATGTATTTGCACCAGATGTCCAAAATCCTAAAGGTGATACAAGATAATTTCTTTCTCTAGTGCTGGTTTTTATTAGTCAGATGTATAGTTTTAAGTTGATAACACTGTATTGTTTTCTTACTACAGATGTGAGCAGTAACTTCTCAGTGCTGTTTCATTATACATCTAAAACCCAGAGTTAGATACCTCAAAATTTGCTGACATGCAACTGAAGTATCACTGGATCTGAGTGAATGTGGCCCGTTCTCTCCCATGCCTTTCATGTTGTTTTCCTTACTTCCATCACTACTGACGGGAAATAAAAATGTGCATCAGATGTGTAAATCATCCTTCAGTGGTAAAAAAGAACGGTCCATCAGTTGATGCCAGGTTGGAAGCACTTACCTGCAGTTTGTTGGACTGTCTGCTGGTTTAAGAACTCTGCTCCTGTCATAATGCTCAGCTGCAGTGAAAACTTCCATTAGGAAGGCACAGTCTCAGTTGTACTTTAGTTATTCCTTCCTTTCACAAGATTTTTCTAGAAACACTTTGAAAGCGTTTTAATGCCTATTGTTAGCCTACAGTGACCTTGCTGGAATAAAAGATATGATGAGGAGTTTGGCCTGCAAGTGTACATTCCTTTAACAGAATTGGAGGGGATGTGTGTAGGAGAAGCTCTTGTGGTGAAAAAGGTACCTGCTGTTGTGTGCCAATGCTGCAGCACTTTAAAAAGTGCTGCCTGTTGCCTTTCAGATCAGATCTGATACTCAGAAGGTCAGATGCTTACTCAAATTTAAAAAAATATTTTGCAGTTACTTAACAAACCCTTTTGGAGCTCATAAAAGTGAATGGTTCTTTGCAGAGTGTTTTGATGCCTTCCCCAAAGCTTTCTTGAACCCTTGCAATATTTGTTCTGTTTCAGATGTAGCAGGTTTCCATAATAAGGGCTAGTTTAACTTCCTCTCTCTATGGCTATTAATCTGTGTAACATATAATTAATGCAGAAAAAGCAATGTATAATTTGTTTGTGCAGATGGACCACACTATTTTATTTTAAAGAGTCTAGTAAAACTTGATGGTTTACCAGTTAGAAACATTCTTAAACGTTCAGAGTCCATGGTATTTCCCCAGAGTGATTTATAATAAAGCAAGAAATGGAAAGCTTAAGAAAAAGGAGGAGGGTTTGGATGGGAACACTTAAAATTTCTTGGCAGATGTTTACTGCTAGGAAATCTTAGGTTCTTTTCTCTTTCCTTCTGGGAGTGAGAGATTTCAAGGAGGAAATGGCAGATCTGGGTTCCTGAGAGTGTTTTCTGAAGGCAAGCTCAGGGAGAGCCTCATTTGCATTGCAGACCACATCCCTGGGAAAGTGTATCCTGGGCTCCTCACCTGGAGGCTGCCTGGGGCTTGGGGAAGGAGCCCCAGCTGTCTGACCAGGGTGGCTGCCACTGCTGCCTGGCTGGGGCTCCCTGCACTGCCCTCAGCTTGTAGAGGAGCAGCAAGAAACAGCCTTTTTCTCCTTGGAGAGAGTGGAGTCTCAGAGGTGCAACCAGAAGTTTAAATTATTGTTTCTGAAACCCAGGGGTAAAGACCTGCGTAAGATTTAAACTGTTTTGGCATTGCATGAGCAGTGCTGTTCTGCTCTTATCAGATGCACTTCAGGGTTGTAGATGTTTGAAATTCTCACAAATGGTAGATGCAGAGGGTCATGCTATTTATTGCATTTAAAAAAACCCAACAAACAAATGATTTTCCAGCACTGTGCATTGTTTATGATACTTGGGGGAATAATTATTATTTACATTTCAGGTAACAGTTCTTTGTTTTACATTCTTCTGAGCCGAGCTTCCCAAAAACATGGCTGACTGCTTCCAGTCAGCAGAGTTTTACTGAGGCTCTGCAGGGCTAAGACCATATCCCATGTTAGATCTGCAGAGCACAGCTTGCACAGAGGAATCCTCAAAAGAGCTGGAGGCTCCAGAGAGCTGCTGATTTGCTTACATTTTGTTTTCTTTGTCATTCTTTCAACTCCCCTGCTTTGTGGGCTCTAGGTTACTTTGTGCATGCAAATATAATTAGTTTAAATGTCAATACAAAAGTTTTAGTACGTTGGCAGTGTATTCTGGACATGTTCCATCTGTATGGCAATGGGTCTAGCTGTATATTAGCAGTGTATTTGTTGTAATACTTGTATGTCTCATGGGCCATGCTGCCCAGGAGGTGTGTTTTGGGAGAACAGGAAAGCCAAAGCATGTCAGGTGTCGTTGAGGCTACCTGTCAGCCAAAAAGAATTTTGGCATTGCCCTGTCTATGTGGGGATGTTTGCCTTCATCTTCTCTGAACTGCAGCTTTGGCCTGGACAGGCAGTGGAAGAGCAGTGCCAAACCCCAGAACTGTGACTCTGAAATGGGTTTTCAGGAAGGAAACAGGCACTTTATTTAGAACAGCTCTGAAATGCAGTGTCTGCAGGGAGCCATCAGCACCTGAAGGGTCACCAGGCACTGGGGCCTTAGGGAAGACAGAAATTTGTGTAGGCTTGCTCTGAAGTCCTTTTTCTCTAAATATGTTGTTACTACTGTAAATCCCTTCCCAGTCCTCTCCTTTCCCCTTCCAGTGCAGTGTCCTAAGAGGAACCACAAGTCCTCGGCATGGTTGGAATTCTGGTGGGGAGTGGCATGGTGTAACTCTGGTAGCTCAGGGTGGAACTGCATCGCTGCTGCCAAGGGCATGGCAACGAGCTGAATCTTCCATCAAAACTGGGTAAAACCTATAAGGAAAAATGTACATAAATAATTGAGCTTCGCATACTTGCAAGCAAGGATTCGGTCCTGCTGTGGCTACTGAGCAACGGAAGGGGAACAGACAGGTTTGGAACCGGCAAAATGTCGAGACCTTTCCTGTCAGTGGTAATTGCTAAATCCATATGGATCATCCTAGGCATGAATTTGATGAAATTGCAAGTATCATGCACAACTGGCTTCTAAAATAATAGGGATGCTTCTAAGAGAGAAATAGATTAAATGTTTTTTTATTGGGAATGTGTTCACATGGTGCTGGAAGGTTACAAACAGAATGTGCCCAAGTCCTGGTCCACACTGGAAGTCTGTGCAGAAGGGCTGTGGTCTCCTGTTGCTGCAGGGTGAGTGTTGCTTTTCTGTGAGACCCTCAAGCAGTGATACGAGTTGTTCTCTATGAAGTTTGCTTGTGCTCAGGCATAGAAGTTCTTGTTCAGAGCTGAATGGGAGAGGGGGCCAGGAGTTTTGAAGAATTGTCACCTGGCTTTGTTGTTTGGAAGGGGAGAATGTCCTGGAAGGTCAGTTTTAATTGATGTTACCTACCAAGGAAGAGGCAGTGATGAATAATATACAGTCCTGCTTTTGTCTTCCGAAGATACACCAATGAAGAAAAGAAAATTAAAACATTGCCCTTTTTACTAATCTGCAGAGTTACCATAGAGACAGTGAAATGCATATTTCAGTTAGTACCAAGATCCCAAATATTCCCAGAATTCTGATTTTGTGTCAGTAAATAAAAATTACAGTATAGATGATAAAAATATTTCATTCAGAATATGAAATTCATGACATCAACATTCAAATATGTCATCATAGCAGAGACGATGAAAGCAATGCACTGAACAGAAACACAGAGAAAAGAAGACCTTCATTTTTCCTTTGTTCATTGATCTTGGTGTGGTGCTGGCCACTCCCAAATTGCTTTTGTCTTTGTCCATTAATAATCTCCTGCTCTCTTAAGCTTCCCAGGCAGGGGGTCAGCAGGAGGAAGCATGCCCTGCCTCACTGGGAATGTCTGCAGAGGAAAGCAGGAGGGACAGGCAGTGGAGGGCTCCAGGTCTCCCCTCCGTTGCTGCAGCACACACAGAGCTGCATTTCAAGTTCCTGGGGAAGTATCTGGATGGTCACTCTTCTTTCCTCATTATCTCTTGAGCTGGAAGATGCTTGGAAGGATAAAGTCAGCCCAGTTCCCTTTGCTTTGGTGCCACTTTGGTCTTTGCTCCTGTCTCCCAGTTCTGAAAGAAAGCATCTTCCTTGATGTGTTAGTCCTTCTTATTGAAGAACTTTTTCTGATTTTTGAAAGGACGAGGAGATGCAAACCAAGTCTCAGCATGTTGGGAAGTGGGATACATCCTGTTTCTTCCCCTTGCTGCTGGACTACAGTCTGCTTTGGGGTTGTGGGTTTGATTCTCTATGTGGTTGAATAAGATGTAAAACAAGCACAAGGTCTTGATCTCTCCTCCTGGAGTAAAAGCATATCCAAAGTAAACGACGAACTAATGCCATGGGTTTAGAGGATGGGTTTGGAATGCTCTCCAGGAAGTCTGCTCTGGTTAGCTGTTCCCACTCCTGTGAAGGATGGTTTTGGAAAGCTCTGTGTAGCTTTTTTGCTCAGTCATTGTCTACGTGATTAACTTAATTAGTCAAGAAATATCCAAGACATCACAATGGCCTGGACATGTTCCTATGCCGGAGGGGTCACTGTTTATCTCCAAACTCTGAGTACTTGGGAAAAAAAATCCAATTAATCTTACAGGCAGATTGACTTGGCAATCAGAAATGACTTGGCAACAGGGATAAAGTGAAATAAATATGGATAGGGGACCCCATTTAGCAGTATTTACCCTGGCAAAAATCCCTTTGGCTTTGCTGACCGTGCTGCTGGAGTCAAAAAGGCTGAGTCGCCAGGGAGCGGAAGGAATTCGGTGGGAAGCATTCTTTTGTGCTCTGTGTAATTCTGAATGTGCTTTTAATATTTTTGGGGGGAGGGGGGTGTACTTTGGATTAAGTACCAAGTTAAAGAATTTGGGCTTATAATTTAGCATTTCATCTGTTGCACCAATGTCACCTAGATTTTTAGATAAAACTCTGTGCCTGATGTTTCCAGACCCACAGGTAGAAGGGCTTTTTCTTTTTAAACTCCAGTTCACTGAGTGACACTGTTTGAGAGTAGGAGATTAGAAGATAGGGAAGGAGCCAGCTGATAAGAGAGAAAACAAGACAAATTGTTTAATAGGTCAGAAGATTTGACTGAAAAGAGTCAGAATGGAGTTATATATATATAAAAACTATAAAAATTATATGTATGTTTATATACAAGCTTAAAATGGGATTGATATTTGTCTCTCACTGTTTTGGTTTTGGAATCATGTTAATGAAACCCTACAAATTAGTGTTCAAAATATGAGGCTGATAATTAAGGAGTCTGTCCAGAATCTATTAAAACACAGTAGAAATTCAGCATCAAATTGATACGCCAGTACCTGAAAAAAAAACTAAAACAGAAGTCCCCACTATTATTCACATTGAAGAACTTACTGTGTAAGTTTGAAATTGATATTCCAAACTGTAAATAAAATGTCAAACCCCCCAAAAATGACCAAAAAGGCCATCCCTGTTGTAGGGGCTGGAAACAGTCTCATTGTATTCAGTAAGCTGTGCTGTCTGCTTGGCACTGAACCAAGTTATTTATTGTGGGACCTCAGTATGGGCGTGCATAAACTCACTTATTGTAGAAAACTGGTACCTGCGTATTTACCAATGCCTAGGTAAGAAAAGAAATCCTATTGGAGCTAAAACCAAGTTGAAAACAGTTTATATTTCTTGTTAAGAAATTATTGTACATCTGCCCAGGTTGTAGAATTCTAGAAATATTTTTTTTCTGTGGTATCAATCACACACACACCCCTTATATTGAGCTGAGTGCCTCAAGCTCCTGCCTGAATGTCTTCAGGAATCTGAAAACACAAACATGTAGCAACTGTGATAAGGTTTTTCGTACATATGCAGTTTCTTTCATTTTAGTTTTTTATTTGCTATCAGCTGTATTAGTGGGTGGATGAGATTTCCTTCCCTACAGAAATCAGGCATGCAAGTACATGAAAGAGGTGGGTGAATTTCTTGGCTTTGCTTTGTTGTTCCCAGATGCCTTTTTTAATTGCCAGCCTCACAGATTGACTTTGGGACCTGAAATTCTAGATAAATCTTTGTTCATAATAGCTTTTCTGCAGGCCAAATGATGCTTTCATTTACACCTGTGCAACTGCTGCCAGCTGGCAGCTGGGGCAGAGCGAGCTGGAACAGGCTGTTCATGGACAAGGCGTGTTTGAGAATGAATCAGTGAGAAGCAAAAAACCCAGACCCTCTGTGGTCTTCTGTAGTTCCTTCCAGAGCACAGCCACACCACTCAGGGGTTCAGCTGCTCCTGGCTTTCTGCTCTTCTTGTCTGACACCAGTGGGGTCCTGTGCAGATGGTGGTCATAAAACCACAAGTAGAGACAGAAGGACCAAGCGTGAAGCTAGGAGATGTGTCAGGAGGAGAGGGCTGGGGTTAAAGTCCCCCTGGTCACTCCTTGCTGCCCTCCCCTTTGTGCCTGAATTCATAGGAACAAAAATGAGCACCCCTGGAAGAAGAGTCATAGTGTGGAGTTTGAGAGGTCCAAAGGAAATGTGTTGGCTGGGTCTGGTGGGCTGCAGAGGACAGGGAGAAGTTGTGAGCGGTATTACCCTGCAGGCCTCGTTCTCAAAATACATTAAGCAGTGTTGTGAGGAGTAGGCTGATGGATGGATGGAGAACGGCATCCCAGCTGCCACCCCCCCTTCAGCTGTTCTGGCCCGAGAAGACAGCTCATAGGGGCATCCTGCTGTCCATGAATCCAGAAGGACCAAGGACAGTAAAGTTTTGCTCAGTGATGCTGCCCTAGACGTGAAGAAATTCAGTGTGAGCCAAACTCGAGTTAGCTATCAGATTCTAGGAATCCCATGTGAAATTCCAGGGGGTGTTCTTGTGAGTGTTAATGTTTGTCCTCACATTGTATCCCCCTAACCCCACAGGAACAAGAAAAGTCACTTCCGTGGGCAAACCACTCCCTAGCCCAACTAACCCACTCCCTAGCCCACCTACCCTCTCACCTCTCCCATTCTGTCACTGGGTTTGTGCTGGTGCTTCAGAGGCTTGGGGTGTGATAACACATCTCATACAGTGGCTGAAGAATGGATAATATGGAAATCCTCTTTCCACACTCGTGTATCTCACAAAAAATGCGTTTGTAAGATGGCGTGGTGGAATTGCTGATTGTAGGTGGGGTACAGGGCTGTGACATTTCAGACAGAGCTTTGCCAGCGTTGAAAGATGGTAACAAGAGTTTGTGATCGAGAAGAGCTGCGCAGTGGTGAGTGGAGGCAGCCCTGTGTGCTCTACCTGTGCTGTGAGAGTGCATTTGTGTTCAAACGGAATGCTTTAGAAATGCATTCAGAGAGCATCAGCTGTGTTTGCATGCCAGGAACAATGATGAATCCTAAAATCAGTAGGAAAATAATTCTGATCATCTCCAGTACCCATTTTCTGCTGGTGAAGATTATGGTACTTAGGAAAAAAAGACTTTCAAGAAGTCCAAAATATAAATGGTACTAAACTAATGGGATCAAATTCATTATATTGAGCTTAATTGCAACTTCATGGCTTCAGATTTATTTCAGTGTAATAATGTTAATACCAAAACTAGAATAAAGTGATGAGTCAGGTCTATTGTTTGTAAATCTCCACTAGAGATCATTAGCTTGTATACAACTGCATTAAAATTTAAATGACATGCTGCTGTCATTTTTTCGCTTGGTTTGAGAAAATCTGCATATGTTGGAGCCTCTGGGTAATTTAAATTGAAGCAGTTGAGAAGATGTCGTGTAACGATGATATGAGGAATGTAGTCAAATATTAATTGTCTTACACAGCTCAGCACAATTTGTATTAATCTAAGTAGGAGAGTTATCAGTTCTGTTACCCTGTCAACATGGTGAAACTTTAAAGAAAGCTGCAGGGTGGTAGAAAAGATGCTTTGAATCAATTTAATTGCTAACTAGGGTATACAGCTTTGGTATAATACTAAACGGCCATACAGAAAACCATTGTGAGAGGTTCCAGCTGAGAATGGGAGTTGTAAGCAGGGGAAATGTTGAATGAGGGCCTGTTATTTCAGTATGGTGGTGCGGAGAAATTCTGATGGGGCTCCAGCGTGATGGGCACAGTACAAGAAAAGATGACAGGGACTACTTCACTCTCCCACACAATGAATATGTCACACAAAATGCAACAGGTATAAAAGAGGCCAGTGGGAGAAGGGCGGAGGGGGCACTCAGGCAACCAGGGACCCACTGGGTTCAGCACATAGTCCAACATTTTGGTTCTTTGCATGCTTTTCATTCATTCTCTTCCCTTTTCCCTCTCTTCCTCTCATCCTTGATTAGCTAACCCAAAATAAAACATGTGTTTAAGAACAGCTGTGAAAACGTACAGGTTTGAATTTTAGGATATTTTAATCAGTATGATTAGGTTTCCCACCAAGAAATCTCATCTGCTGTCATGCTGTTAAGGCAGAAATGTGTTAATGAATTAAAGGAATTAGCAGAGGTTCACCAAAAATATCTTTGACTTCCTGCCCCCCTTTCCTTAGCAGTAAGGACTTGTTCACAGCCATAAAGGTGCTATAGGTGTGTACCTGTGCATGCTATTTTATATGCCCTTTTATGAAGCACATCTCATGATGAAGAGATAAAATGCAAGGAATTGTTTCAGCGTATTTCAGTCGGGATGTTGCTCACAGTGTGCAGGTGCCTGCTGCAACAGTTGTTTGCAGTGGTTCGTCCTTGAATCCTGAACTTTCCTTCAACTTTTTCTGTTATTACTTTGTCTATAAATCTGTCCATAACCCCTGAACAACATTGTCTTTGAACTCCAGTGCATCTACTCAGTGAAATTCTTATCCAAGCTTTAATCTTCTCTCACCTTGATATATTTTACCTTTGCTGTTTATGGGCTGGCACACAAGCTGAATTTAATGGTGATAAATGTGTTTCTGAGATTAAAAGCTATAAAGCATACATTTCAGATTAATCTGAGCCAAATCTTCATTCCCAGCGTGGTAATCTTGGGGAAATTTGAGCAGGGAGGAGCTAAGGAGCCTGTGGTTGTTGCTTAGGCTCATCTCGGATGTCAAGCATTTTGTTGGGGTTTTTTGTTGGTTTTAAAGAGTTTCTATTAATTTTTGGTGTCTTTGCTACTACAGAACATTTAAATCATCACTGAAGCAACCGTCCCAATTTACCTTCACACTGTGTTCAAGAGCAAAGCTTGAAATTTGGAAGTATCTGAGGGGAGGAGAACAAACAAATCGAGGCAGAAAGGAAATCTTTCCAGCCCATCCTCCCTATTTGCATATTTTTGATGCACATAGGGAATGAATTCATGTGTCCTTCCTCTTTCAGAAGGGAAGAGACCACTGTTTTTGCTTATGCTCTTTGTCAGCATGCAAATTTATCATGATATGGCAAAACCAGTTTAATACAGAGCTTTGCTCCATTTTAAAAAAAGCCACTGTTAAAATTTCTTAGTATCTGACTCTTGTTTTGCAGTTTCTGATTCAGCTAGAGCAGTATAATTTAGTAATCTGAATTGTAGAAATAGTGTGTCAAAATGTTTTAAAAGATGAGCCATACACATGGTTGTGGTGGTGGAAATTGAATTATTATGATG
Source organism: Mystacornis crossleyi (assembly GCA_013400655.1). Taxonomy (NCBI): domain Eukaryota; kingdom Metazoa; phylum Chordata; class Aves; order Passeriformes; family Timaliidae; genus Mystacornis; species Mystacornis crossleyi. The sequence goes on along the minus strand of VYZQ01013956.1, from coordinate 80,817 downwards.
CATATGTACATTTAAATTAGCAGTTGTAATTCACAAAAAGATGATTTTCAGGTGAGTTTCCATAGTGAGGTGTGCTTGTAGATTTGGCCTGGACCAGACTTTGTACTGTCCCTGTTCTTCATATTAAATGTGGTGGATCAGGGCCCTTTTTTGGGTGGATCATAAACCTACCTAGAGAGTAAGACCTATTAGAGACCACGAGGAGCCTCTCAGAGGGGTTTGCTGCAGATATAGATGTGTGTGACTATAAATGCAGCCTTCTTACAAATGTACACAGACAAATTACTTTTCTAAGAACACTCCTATAACCAATATGATTTAAAAAATGTTTAGGCCTATGCTTAAGTCCACTAAATTGAAATCTTTAGGAGTAAATTTTAAGCCTGTGTTGAATTAATTGAATTTAGGCTCTGGTGCTCATGAGTCAGGACCAGTTGTCTGAGTCTTGTGTCTACCTCCCAGGAGATTAGGAACTCTGAACTGCAAAAAAGACATTGCATGGAGCTGTTTCTTTGTGCTTAAAGGACAGATTCTTTATCGAACCCATAACAAGAGGCCACTGGCTTTGGGGCTTGGTTTTGGTTTGTTTTCATTCTGCTCTGCTTTTCGGCCATTTTCCTCTCAAGAAAGCACAGCTGGAGAGCATTAACTGAAAACAAATGATGCTGCAGAATATCTGCTTGTTCACTGCTGCTTTTTCAGCTTAATTCTGCTAAATGCTGCTTGATTGAAGTTTCGAACTGCCCTTAACTGCATTTAACACTTAAAAGCCAAAGGTATCTGTAAAACAATCCTCCCTGCCCAGCCCAAGGCATGCAGAGGAGTGGGGGGGGAGGGTTATCCCTGAGCCCTTCCCTCTGCTCCAGCTTTCTTCCCTTCCTTTCTCCCTTTAACATATTAAATTTCAAGTGACGAATTTTTGTGGGATGCGGGTGAGCTCAAATACAGGGCGGTGTTTGTGTTGTTTTTGTATTTCACCTTCCCACCGTGCCTGCTAAAAGCAAGGGGCGGGTGTGGACAGCACAAAGCTTTACTTGTGCAGGCAGACAACTCCTGGAGACAGTGGCTCCTTATCAGCCGTGCCTGATAACAAAGCATCTCCCCATCTGCCACCCGGGAGCTTTGGAGGACGCCAGTGCCAAAGCTCCCAGCTGCCTGGGAAGGGGCTGCCGGCGGGAGGCGGGGAGGCGGATGGATAAACCTGGGACTTAGGGAAAAATGGCAGTGCTCTCCTGAAAATCACGCTGTGCCCTTTGGAATCGTAGAATTCTTGAGAGAGGTGATTGCCCTGGATCGCCTGGACCGTGATTTAAATGTGATTTCTAAGGTGCTTCACTGGGTTAGGCCGCACAGCTTAAAGACATCTGTGGGGAAAATAGATAAGTGTTATCCTTTGTCCGAGTTTTCATTGCTGTTAGGAGATTTATTAGCTTTTTTTATGGCTGGTCATAGCCTGTGTTCTCTAATATATTATTTGCAATTTCCTTTCTCTAGATTGTGCCATTTGAGGAACACAACTCAAATTTTCCATCAGTTTCATCAGGGAAGCCATAAATATGTCACAGGGGGTGTATTTATGTACCCTATTATGCGTTGGAAAGAATTCGGTCTGTACTGTGTAAAATTAAAACAATAATTAAGCTTTGACAGAAAGGTTGGAAGGAAAACTCCTGGCTTACATATATTTGTGTGCTTATTGTGTGTGATAATTAAATGGTAGTTACAAATCTCTGCATACTCTAAATCACCCTAATGGAAACACTTAAGCCACGTTACCTCTTAGCAGGTGTCTTACTAACTGGAGGAGGGATGAAAATTGAGAAAAGAGGATTTAACGAAAGCATGCTGCAGTCCTGTGGCCACTCGGGTGCGTTGGTCGGGGACAGAGGATTGTCCCTCGGAGCAGGGAGACATCAGGGAGCTGAGTGCTGACAAGCCATGGAGGAGTTTTCCCCTCCCACTTTCTGGATGTGGGAGTCCCAGCAGAACAGACCCAGTCTAGGACTGATGCCTCCTGTCCGTATTGAAGCCCTTTCCACGGCAAGGGACCAGTCTTTGGGGGACACCATCCCTCTGAAGTTCATGATGCTCACTGATCTTGGCAAAGTATGAGGTAAAAATGGAGCAATGAAAGGCAGTGCTGGGCAGAACTGGAGTGCTGCTGACTTAGAGAGATAAAGACTCGGGGCAGGAAGGGGAACTGGGCAATAGCCACAATATATGGAAAATACAGAAAACCTTGTGCCCTGGTAGGACACAAACAGTGGCACTGGGAAATGAACAGTGGCATTGGGATATGAACAGTGGCAGCCTGCTTTTTCCTCCTTTCCAGACTCCTCTCTGTGCACCAGGTGTGCAGCACTTCTGCAAGACTTTATTTCCCTTTCTTGAGGCACTGTGGCTTCAACTCCGTAATGAGCTGGCCCATCCCTTGCAGGGAGAGCAAAGTTGGGACTGGAGAGATGTCCTCCACTTCTTTAACGATGTGCAATCACATCTCTGTCTCTTAACCCTGTGTTTTGCCTTTTTTTTTTTTTTAATCTGACTTTAAAACTACCTTTCAGCAGTTGGAAACATTAACATGGATCACTGAATATAAGTGCTTTTTAATAAGTTTAAGGCCAAAACTATGGAAATATAAGGTAGCTTGGTGTCTTAGGTATGTATATAAAATAACTTCAAAAATTTCTTAATTTTTGATTACATCAATTCTTACAAAAACTTCTTTGCCTTTCACCCAGCTTTAATTTTGCTGATTGTGGTTCCCCCTCCCAGTCATCTCTGCTTTTATAACATGAGATAAAAATACGTTCTTCATAGATAATTGAAAGCCATGAACATGAGGTGCTGTTGGAACTTTACACATTTATTTTAAAAAATAGTATTGTGATTTGGCAAATAAGTGTTGTGTGCTAAGAGCTGCTCTTTTGTGTGAGCCATATGTAACATTGCAGTTAATAACATTTAGCGTTATCGGCTGCTAGATGACTTTATCTCAACTACAAAAGCCTGTTTGCAGAGAGGAGGCAGCCTTGCTGGAGTGCCAGATTGTTAAAGAACTACAGGTTGCCAAAACTAAATGAACTTTTCAGCTGGTAATGATGTGCAAATTGCTCTCAAAAATGTATGCGCACTGGAGGAATGCTCACAAGCACAGGGTTGTGTCTGGTTACAAACGTTTCTTTGCCTTTGTCCTTAACCCAGCAATGACACCATTAGAATGAATATATCTGTATGTATAAAAACACTGTTATTTTGTGTTATTCATAGCTGAATAGTTACTCAATAGCTATTTTAATTAAGTAGCCAAATATATATTTAAGCGATTTTTAAGTTACTAGCTATTATGTTAAATCGCCGTTTAAGCCATGGTGTGGCCTTCTTGGTGAAATGCAGCTCTGGGTGAGAGGAGTGGCTGTGGTTGTGCTCCCAAAGTGTCCCCCCGGGTGTGACTGTAGTGCAGGGAAAGGAAGGTTTGCAAATGGGCCTTTTTTTAAACTACTGGTACCAGACGGGGAGACCCAGGAATTCAACTCTGACGTGTCAATTAAGCAGGGGGTTTTTTTAATCAATTTTTTTTCTTTTCCTGAAAAATAATTTTCTGTCATGTGGCAGATATGAGGAGCTGCCTTTGGGTGAGGAGGTCTCAGAGTAAAGGAGAAGGTGGTTAGTTAAAGTATGTTCAGGGAGGTGGCTGGAGTTGGCCCAGGCGTGGAGCTGTTACCCAAAAGCTGCGGTTCCTCCGCGGGTGCTGCTGCAGCCCAGAGGAAGCGCTGGGTTTCCTGTGCAAAGCTTGCTCCCTTGCCCCGGAGTGCCTCGCCTTGGATTTCTTAGCCTGGTTGGGAATTTCGTACAAAGAGCCATTCTTGTGAATTATGTTTTCTTTGCAATTTTGCATTCCAGCTCAGCAATTCATTCCTCCTTTTTCTAATGGGAAGGACATTCCTGGAGTTCACATAACTTTGGAAAAATGGCTAGTTCAGGTTCTTCTGGGGGCCTTGCGTGTTCCAGTTCCAATCTGTTTGGGGTTGTTTTAAAAATACAACTCTTGGTATACCTAATATGCATTAGAAATAATGGGATGTTCAAACAGTTAATATCCCTGAATTTAAGAGTTTTTCGAAGGGAAATACTTAAAGGTGTGAAAGAAAGGCTTTTTCAGTAGCCAAGTTAAAGCTAATGATGTGGCTTCAGAGTATTCATCTTCCCAACCCTCACATTATTAGACTCTTCTCAGCAGTATTTGTATGATCTCCAATGAAAACAGCATTTTGGAAATAACGATTTGAAGGTTTGGATGTGCTGTGGAGTGTTTTGGGTACATCCAGTCTGTGTGTGTCAGGTGGGGTGCATGGCAGCATCCTCAGGTTGAACCAGTCCTTTCCTCTCTGGAAGGACTGACTTACTTGTGGTGCTTTTATTCCTGCTTTGGAAAATATGTAGTAAAAATGTGAGATGTGGTGAAAGGGGAGTGTCAGCATTAAGATACATACCAAACAGTTAATAATGGTTCTGTTGAGTTAGGCTGCCTGGAAATTGTCAGTCTTTCGTTTGAGAGTTCTGCCTTTGTCACATAAATTATTTTGAAATTAGAATTATTTCTTTTTCTGAATTTAATTTTTGTTCATTTAGGACTATGCAGAGCTACATACATTTTTAACTTAAAATGTTATTATTACAATTTTTTCTCAAGTTCTTACAGCCAGCACCCCAGAAAACATAATTTTTATTTAGTATTGTAGGACTAACCTGTTCTGAATTTGTTGTAGGTTTGAACTGCTGTTGGGCAGAATAAAAGGAATATAGTTCAATTTTCAAGTTGCAAAAACAAATTTAGTATGTGCAATTTAGCAGCTGTTGCAAACACTTCAGGGCATTTTCTTCACCATTTGAAAATTCCCTGTATAAGTGAGACAGGAGACATTCATTTGGCATTTCAAGCTTGAAAAATAATTTAACCTTTCCTTAAATTGTGTTTTGAAGTTTGGGATTAACACTATGCCTGGCTGCACAGATGGTTACATTTTACATATTCCTTTGTCTAGGAAAGAAAAGGAGACCACATAAGTCATTTAATGGCTTTAAACACTCCTAGTCCTCATTTTATATCTTCCTAATGGGACCTCAGAGATTGTGGGAAGATACTCAGAAAATTGTTGTTTATGGTGTAAGACTTGTAAGATGTGTTGTATTGTGTCCCAGAACTCATGAGCTATTTTTGCTCCTGCTTATTAATCCTGGTTAATGAATTTTACAGCTTCATCCCTTAAGATTTAACATTCATAATTCTGCTGTGGAAAAAATGAAAAGCAAGATCACCAATGTATAGAGAAATGCTGTTTTATTACTGGAATAGGAGGGCTCTTATTTTGTAAGTTTTAATAGGTAAAATTATCAATAAGGTGTATTTTCAAGAAGTAGACTCCATATCAAGTCACTGAAGTGGGTTATAAGCTAAAAAAGCTTTTTGGTCTTTCAGAATGCTTTCTTAGCTTTTTTGCAGCCACTTTGGGGAAATATCATAGTGAACCGTGGACAACACAAATCAAATGTGATGCTGGGATAAATGATGGAAAATCCATTAAGTCAGTGGTGTGTCACCAGAGCAGATAATTACCGCGTATAAAACCAGTCCATAATTGGATATTTTGTGCTTTGTAATGCCTTTTTTTTTTTTCCAAGTAGTTTTATAAATATCAGCTAAAATATTGATAGGTTAACAGAATTATAGAATAAAGTCATGGAATGGTTTGGGTTAAAAGAGACCTTAAAGGTCATCTGGTTCCACCCCCCTGCCATGAGGGGACACCTTCCACTAGACACAGTGTGTGTAAATCTGCACGTGGCACATAAAAGAGATCATGATAAAACCACTGAGAGCTGTACAATGTTGAGCACTTGTAAGAAATCTGTCAAGTTTATAAAATGTTATCACTACAGTATAGGCACAGTATCTTCCCCCCCTCCATTTGAAAGTGCTAGTAAGGTTTTTAAGGCCACTTCTGTTTTATCAGGTAAAGAGGAAGTGTTTCCTTTAATCTTTTGAGTTCTTACGCTTTTAAACCAGCACACGCAACAAAATCCATCTGGTTGGAATTCTTAAAGATAGCGGTAACTGGTACAAAACTTCACAGCTTCCTTTCAGTCCCTGTGGCAAAAAGATTTCCATTGACAACACTGCAGTCACGGAGATGATTCTTGCCACTATGAGGTGGAAATTTTATGATGTTCCTCCAATTCTGTGTGAGCTTTGCAGGCCAGGATGAGATATAGGGGTGAGATGGTTTGAGATGCTGGAGATCAGTGTTTGAGTCTCCAGTACTTAGTGGGATCAGCAAGGCATTTCTGGCAGATACTTAATTCACTTCGATTAAATTAAACTTGAGACATCTGAAGATGTTGTTTATATATTTTGGGGGTGTTTGTGTACATCCATATGAAAACACACACCCTGCCTTCCAGTCAGCCAAATCCTCCTCCCCTAATTTATTCACAGAGGAAAAGGTTATGTTTCCTGTAGATTTTTGAGGGTGTTTTGTTTAGTTTTTTCTTCCAAGGAACTTCCTAGAAAGTAAGGCTAAGAGAGTGTTGCAGGAAAAGCACTGTTGGCTGAGAAGTTTGGTTACCCTGAGTGCCATTTCCATTTCCTAAGATGCAGAAGGATCTGCGATGTAAAGGTCAGGAGTTGCCAGTGTAGGTCATGGTAACACAACATGACAAATGTTGTGTTACAAACACAGTAGAAACTCTTTGTCTTGTATGAGATCTGGAAATGTAGTAACTTCTCATGCTGAAACTTGGTAGGGTGGCCTGAAGAGTGGTTTGGCATTATTATTTTAAACCTCACAGATAAAGAAGCTTAGTGTGAAATGTTGCAGCCCCTTACCATGGATGAAACGTAGAAAATTCTGCCTTGGCTTCTATTGATTATCTTAAATGCCTGAAGATACTGAGGTTTTCCCAATACCATTACTATCTTTATGACTGATCGATAGAATACAGAATCTCTGTTAATAAATAAAACATTATCTGTAAGTGGAGATGCTGAAAAATTAACTCTTTCTTTTCTTTCTCCTGTTTTTCCAGCGGAACCCCTGCCTTTAATGGACTTGTGCCGAAGATCAATTCGTTTTGCTCTTGGCAGAGACCGCCTGCATGACATAGAAATTCTACCTTTGCCTCTGTCTCTGAAAAATTATTTACAGTACCAATAAGACATCTAGAACCCTCTGGCCTCACATTGGACTTCATCAATGCAAATGGCAGAAAATTGTTTACAGCAAAATATAAATCTTTGTGATGGACACTTAAGTGTTATTTAATTTTTAATATATATTTTTTTTCTGAACCAGTGAAAGCAGATCACTGTGGGGGACTACTAAAGAATGTGAAAACATTAATTTGATTGAGGTTCATGCGTTACCTGTTGCCTGTTGTGTTTACAGTCCTGAAGGCTAAAATTCTCATCTCTCATATACTGGTTTATTTTTGTTGCCTCTGGTAAATGCCAATAGAAAATCTGACCTGCAAGATTCACAGTCCTGCAGGACAAAGCATTCTTCACTATTACAGTTTTTATTTTTCTTTCTCTCTCCTACACGTTACCCCAATAAATAAAAATAAATTAGCAAAGGAAAAGTCTTGACAGTAACTTTTGAAAAATATTTAAACCTTGTTTTTGGTATGCAGAGTTGTTGAGAGTTTTGTGTGTTCAGTGCTCAACATAATTAGGCCTATAATATATAAAAGCTCTAATGTTTAAAAAAAGAAGATTATTGTCTAGAAGAAGAGAATGTGGTTTAAAAACATGAGAGGAAAAAGATGGTTTATGTGTCAGATCAGTTTCTGGACTTGGTAACAGTAAGGTGCAGTTCGTTTTCAAGACCAAATCTAGTCCCTCCAAAGTTCTGCAGCTTATAACAAAGTGTTCACTGTCCCAAGAATTTAGGATATTCATATTTTAGAAAGCTTGTCACTTTTTTTTTATTTGAACAAATTTATAATTTTTATGTGGTATGAACTCTAAGTACTTTGTTTTCTTTTTAATGTATGTGTGGTTATAATGTTTATTTATCTGTTTAGCGTCTGTGGAGTTCTCATTTAACTGTTTCCCATCTTGGGGTGACTGATTTTGGTTTTTTCTCCAACTCCATCTGAAATGTATCAGTTTTTCAGGCTCATCCCTTTTTTTTAAGATGCTGCTTTCTGTTTGTGTTTCTTACATGTTTCAAGTTATCTGCCTGAATCATTATCTAGTTTTTAAACTGGAAGTTGTTGTTACGGCAGAATGTCACACGTTTAGACTGAGCTGCCTTCAGCGTATTTTAATGTGAATTTACTGATGAATGAGGAGAAAATTTCTAATAAAGTCTACTGTCCAAAGTAAAACTTCTGTGTCCTTTGATGAAGTGTTAAAACCCATACTGCTCATAGCCCAGAGCTGAAGTTCAGTTCCTCATGCAGCTTTGCAAATGCTTCTGTTCGGTTCTTCTGTGGGCTTGCTGTTCTGAGTTCCTGTGTGAGAGACATGGCAGGCAATGTCCTGTCCCATTCCTGATTTATCCCACTCCCCCTGAGCATGGCCGTGCTCTTGCTTTCAACACCATTCTGCTCAGATTCCTCAGAGCAAAACCTCGCTTCTGAGCCAAGCTGCGCTTTGGGACTCGGCGCTCTTGAGGCAGGTTGGAGTTTGACTGCTGTGCACTGATGATCCAGGCAAAACCACTGACCCACAGAGGGCTGCCCTGCTCTCAGTCACCCCTGGGAACAGAATTACAGTTCCAGCTAGAAAAGAGAAATGTGAGATACAATAACACAAGCAAGAGTGGAAGCAACAAGGGCAAGGTAACACAAGGATGTCAAAAATTAAATAACTAGTATTTGCTTGTCTGGGCTTAACTTTAAGCTGATGCTTGCTTCAGCATGGAATTATTTTGGACTTGCTTTCACTTAAGGTGAGAGGTACATACTGCATTCCTTCCCTTAATCTTACAAAGGGGAAGAAACTACTGCAGTGCTCCCCATTTCTTACTTTTCCTGCTTGCTTTTATTTCATTGAAACGTTTTGTCTCAGTAGCTATGTAGGAAGAAGGAGCTATAAAACTACGATAGCTAACACAAAAGGGAGAACAAAGCTGTGTCAAGTGATCTGTTGTAAGCAAGGTACGCAGCTGTTCAGGAATGGCAGAGCAATTCCGGGTAGATCTTATTTTTCCATCCCCAAAGTGAATGTTAGGTAAACATTCCCTAAAATTAGTGTTCTACTGCATGTAACTACAGACTTTGTGTTCCTTTGAGTAACTGCAGTGACACAACTGTTCTTTCACTTGACCCAGGCCAACAGCTTTTTTAATGTTGTGGTAAAGCAGAAATCATAAGACAAATTAATAGTGCCTCTGTATTTCAATTAACCTAATTACTTTACAGTTGCATTGGCATTTCAGTTGGTGCCCCTTCTGTTATCATGCCTCTAAACCAAATGTCCTTATTTTAAATTCCAAGTATTTTTTCTAGCTTTTAGTGTCTTCCAAGGAGTGCTAGTTCTACAGGAACGATAATTTTCTTCTTTTACTGTTTCCTAATTGCATGTTGTGATTCTGTGGATGGTAGATACACTCCTTCATATGGGATTAGGGCCGTATTTTTGGGGATCAAAGTCTTTTCTATACTGTTTTCTTGGTCCTCAGAAACCTTGTAATGAGAATGCACCATGGAGAATATTAATGATACTTCAGTGTTCTTCCTAACCATCCCTGTGCAAATGCATTCTCCTCCAAGAGGGTTTATAGGAAACACAGAATCCAGGTAAGGATGAATCAAGCATTGAGGCTAAATAAGTGGTCAGACAACCTCCTCACAAAGAGTACCAGGAAGAGTCTCCTCTCTGCTGGTGAGCTCCAGGCTGGGTGCTGTGTCCCTCACATTGATTCTCCAGGTTCCCTTTACCGGAATGCAAACGTTGTTTGCTGCCTGCTTCAGGAGGGAATTGAGAGGTAATTTAGAAAGTGGCCATGCACTGGCTTTTGCCCAAATCAAACAGTAAGTTGTTACCTTCCTTCAACCAAAGCACTGGAATCTCTATCCTGCCCACCTAAATGCAGGAAGATCCCTACCCAGAGGTCCACTCCGGGGGATATCTTGACAGAGGGGATGATGAAGCTGCACTACGTTGAGATTTGGAGTGAGATCTTTGCATTTATATTTTTAATTTCCAGCCACTTCTGCCTTTCATCACACGAAGACACATAGTCATTGTGATGGTTTTCAGCTTTCGCTATGTGCCTAAGCAAAAGGAGTGTGGCTTTTCTAGTCATTCTGTGGAAATGAATTTCAGAATCACAGAATATTCTGCGTTGGAAGGACCCACAAGGATCATTGAGTCCGACTCTAAGTGAATGGCCCATATGGGGATCAAACCCACAACTTTTTATTAGCACCCTGCTCTGACCAGCTGAGCTAATCTCACACCCAGTGTTCCCACGGCTGGTAACTGAAGGGAACAGAGGCTCTGTCATGCAAAACACAGGAGTTCATTGTAGTATTTGAAGGAAAAGGGCACATGCCTGGGAGCTGCAACCAAATTGCAACCTCTGTGAGGGGTGCGTGCTAATTAGTGGGTTGCAAAAGGAAATATTTCACCTACTCTGCATTCGGTTCTCTAATGTGGCCCCTTCCTAGGAATTACTAAAGGTTCAGAATCCCTTCTATTTTAACAGTGGTTAAGACTTGTGGGAACATGTACCGTAGCTTCTCTTCTTTACTTCTCAGTATTCTTCACCCTTCTGCAACTCATGTGAGGTTGGGGAATTGATTTATACCTTTGGAGGCGTTGCTTTGGTGATCACGATTCACAGGTGCTGTAACCTGAGTGACTCAGCTTTTAGACTTACTGAGGCTGTAATTATATAACACCTACATTTGGAGTCAAATTTGAGAAGCCACTGTCCTTTGGTGAAGCAGCTGTCACACGTATCCCACTACTAGGCTGATAAAAGTCTGTGCTACAAAGTCTTTAGTTCTGCTTCAGATTGAACCACTGAGGATGTGTTGAAATGTCTGCATTCTCATCCAGAGACAGTATAGTACAATCGGTAGGGAAATCATGAAATTTTATTTTAGTCTTCACATGTAGTCTTTCTGGTGTTCATGTTTTTATATCAACAGATCAACTCTTGCTGTTGCGGTAGGACCTAACTTTGGAGCATTTGCTCAGTGTGCACTTGAAGCTGGGAAAAGCTGTTACAGAGCAGACGTGTACAAATCATTTGAGTGTTTTTGATAGTTATAAAAGAGCAGCAAGCCAGAAATGCTATGAACTTCCCTTCTCATCTCCATTACAGTTGGTATTGTTAAACTATAACCATATGTTCTCCTGTCAGTCAGCGGCAGGCGCAGCACAGCCGGCTCTGTATCAGCTCCAGCAGAGCTCATTCAGGTGCAATTCCCACTGACATCAGCGGGAGATCTGCCTGAGTCAGCACTGCTGCCTTTGGTTCCCATGTAAAGATCCCCAAACATTTCCAATACATTGTATTGAGCCATACTTTATTATATGTAAGCAATCTCGAGCAGATGGTTTCTGCAGCAGTTTTTCTAATTTGGCAAAACATGCTGGCAAGTGGAGTTAGGTGAACGTTGTGAGAAAGTTGAACGAAAAAATGCATCTCGTTGAGGCTGAGAGCAGCATTCAAAGGGAAAGCCAGACTTCTTGGCTCCTTGCTGATGGTTTTTCATTTATAAACCTTTAGAAACTCACAGTGGTTTTTATTCTGTATGCTTAAAGGAATGTAGGATCTTTATCCACTCCTGTTTATCTCAAAAGAATGTCTGGTGATCATGAAGTAGAAATCCCTCTGCTTGTTTCAAAAAGACACCAAAAAACCTCCTTCCTCCTTGGGAAATGTTCTCTGTAGACATAGAGCCATGGGAAATATACAACACAGATCAGCCTGGATGCCCCCCCACCTTCTGGGGTTTTTTTCTTTTTCTTGAGGTAGCAACTGTTTTCAGAGAAGATCTCAGTGTGTTCTCCAGGCACTGTCTAAATAGAAATGTTTTGAAACATCTACAACAAACCTGAACACCCTGCTGAAGGTATATTGAAGCAAATTTGGGTGTACTGTGGTGGGGGCAGAGAACAAAGAATCAGCTTAGGAGAATAGTGTTTGCCTTGTTTTCTTTTTTTAGCCCCACTATCGAGTACAAGTAATTTCAGAGCGGAAAGGAATAAAGAGAAGTTGTTCATGCTTCCATCACCATCAGGTGTTCAGTGTTTAGTTTAAAGCTTAAGCATCTTTCTTCCCCACTCAGTCTTTGTTGCACAGCCTGTACATCCCAAGGCTCTACCACTGACTGCTGCAAAAGCCTCTGAATGTCTCTGGGCTCTGCAGTTGGGTGCAATAGCACCCAATTCCATGCCTTGTCCTGTTAGAACTTAATTCATTAACTTCTGGGCAAAGAGCACAGCCACTCTGTCATCACTGGCACTGCTGCAGGAGCACGTGGGGGTACCCAAACCAGCTCCCATCCTCAGCAGAGAGAGCGCAGCCCTTGGCAGAGCAGAGCCCAGCGTGGGGCAGTTCCTGTGCCAGACAGCAGCGGGGCAGCAGCGCGAGCACATCTGCAGCCAGTGATGGATGGCTGAGCTCAAACGGGTCTGCATTTCAGCTGGGAGGCAGCTTTGCAAATCCTCTTTAAAACAGGTGTCAGGATCAAGGTACTTGCAGTTTCGTTTGTGTAGCTGTGAAGATTTGTAAGGTGGATATGGGCTCTGATCTCTGCAGGTGACAGTAGATGTAAAAGCAGAGCTCATGTCTTTAATAACTTTAACATATTAGGGGTGCTTACAGTGGAGACAGCTGTGTTGGATTTTCATGTGCTGTTCTCTGCCTTTTGAAAGCTATAGCACAAAAGGCAGGTGTCTTCAGACTTCTAAGGAAAAGCAAACAAAACACATAAATGAGCTGATATTTCTGCCAGTCCTCATGTATGACAGATGCTACTGCCAGTTTCAAATGCCAGTCACAAGCCAGCATCACAGAGGCACTGAGCTGAGATCAGAATCTTCTCAGTGGTCCCTGCACCGGTTTCCTCCATATTTACCTATTTTTTAAGAAGAAAAAGGTATTAAATAAAGCTACTCAAATTGTGAGCTTAACTGGAAAATGCAGTCCTCTTATGAGTAAAATACTTAGATCACTTAAGACTTCATTAGCAGGGACACAAGTAACTGCTGCACACATACGTGGGAAACTAGTGCATGTTTTTAATGGGAAAATGGTTCAGCCTTTTCTCATTTTACTGAGAAAATCAGTTTGACAAGTGCTATGCTTCTCACGGAGCAAAATGTGAACAGCTCTAAGGCATAGGGCCAGAATTTCAGTATATGCATTTGGAAGTGACTTCTCAAGCACAGTAAAAGCACCTGTGGCGTTATTTTGGAGAATGAAGTCTTATTTAATTTGTAGATAACTTTTAACTTTTGGGAACTAATAAGATTTGGATCCTTCTAAGCTAAGTATTCTATCAGGGCTTGTCTAGAGATGAACCAAACCGAAACCAAACTCACCCCCATAAATTAAGTTACCTGGGTAAACTTGGCCTGGCATCAGGTGCTGCCGGTATTAAAATGTTTCCCAAGTCCAACCATCTACTTACATAAGTAAACCTCCATTGGAAAAAGCTGTCTAGAAAAGGAAAGGATGTTTATTAAATTGGCCTCCAGAAGTTTTGACATGAATTCCAAGTTGTGCTGGAAACTTTTATGTTCTTGATTATTTGCTGATTCTCCCTCCATCCCTGCCTCTACCATTTCCTGTGTACATCAAAGACAGCAGTCCAATTTTTCCAATTTTTCTTTGACCCTAAGTTTTCATGACACAAATAAAACCAACCAATTCGTTTGTTCATTGTTTCTAATCTTGCTGCATCTTTTACCTCACTGGTATTTGAGACTCAGACTGTGTTTCCCAAGCTGGGGATGAAAATCCACTTTGTAATTTCATTCTTCTCCTCATCCACATTGGGGAAAGCATTTTTCCTACTGAACTGCACTGTTCACGACTCCAAGAGCCCACTCAAAAGGATGTTGGCACGTCACATTGGTGGCTTGCTGTTGAACTGACATAATTAGTTCTTAATTTAATAACTGCCCAGTTATTAAGGTCAGTGCCCCCAAATGGCCTCATTCTGCACATACACACAAAGACACAAGAGACTAATTTGCAGCTAATACACCTTTTGTCTTGTGTGTTTGCCTTTTATAGGCAATTTCCCTTGACTCTTCTACTGGGGCCTCACTCTGGGAAACAGTGGGTGCTTCAGCCTTCTGTGAGCCCAGTTTAATTTGCCTTCTCAGAAGAATCAGCAGTATTTAAAGTAAGAATTTGTTTTAGATCAAAATTCTTTGAGCTGTCACAAGAGCATTGCACAAGATTGGAATAAATATGAATTTTAATAATAGAGCTACTTAATTTTGAGGTTTAAAACTCCACGCTTCAGTTTCTCTCACATCATTAACTCTCCCCTACTAAGGGAATGTTATACACAACTTTACTATCAGTGATTACTCTGACATAAAAATAAGAGAAATAAATCTGTAGTTGTAATACAGAAAATTCTTCCTCTCTGAGATTCGTGACCTCCTGCTTCTTGCTGAATCTGAGCTGGAAAAAAGAGATCTGGAGAGGCTGGTTCCTTGCATTGCTTGGTATTCCCATCCCCCACAGAAGTGGGAACAAATGTTTTTAATTGTCAAATAAGCAATGATAAATGGACAGCTGGGATAAGAACCTCTTGGATGTTGTGTCTTGTGCACTGAAAGGTGAAATAAATGTTTGGGGTTTTCCCCCCAAATTTTATCTCTCTAGAAAGATCTCCTAAACATTTATCTTCTAAACATGTGTATCCCATTGGGCATGAAGAGATGGTGCTAAACCTTTTGAAATACTAGCCTTTTCAACGAGGCAACTTTGTGACGTGGGAAAAGGAAGGACGCTTTATATTATGCCCTCTTTTTATTTATTTTATCTTTAGTTACGGCTTTAAAGTTTTGTTTGATTTCCGGTGTTGGAATTTATTTGTAGAAATATAAAGATAATCTTTTTTTCTTTTGTGAGTTTCCTTACTGAATCAAAAAGTTTTTATGGTCTTCCTACACTTAAAGAAATTGGAGAGTCAAATGATGTCTTTTCTGAGACCAACTGAATGAAACTGAAAAGAAGAGACATTTTCAGGCACTTCAGAAATGCCTCTCTGAAAAACAAACACCAGTTTTCAAAATTACATTCAGATTAAGAACTGTTTAAACTTGATTTTGCTGCACAGAAATTTGAGAGTAAATGTACTGGTTCTGTGCCCTGTTACAATTTATCCCATTCCTGAACTATAGAGATGGGGTTATAAGGCTGGAATGAAGCAGCTAGGACTCCCCAGGCAGGTGCAAAGGAGGAACTTTATTTACCAAAATCCCGGTCTTTTTATGCCGTTAGTCGATCGTTGATTTACATACTTATCAGGCACAACAAACCTGTTCTAACCAACCACCAGACACCACAGTGTAAGCACACAATAAGCCTCGCCTTCTCTGTTCTTGCCAAGCCACTCTCCCAGAGCGCTTCGCTGCTTAGCCTAAGTTTTACAGCAGGAGCCATGATTTTACCAGGCCTTCCCTTCCCAAGCTGTACCTGTCGGCTACACTGAACCACCAGCAGTTCCTGTCTGCTCCACTGAACCCACCTTTCCTCTCTCGAATGACTTACTGAGTCTTCCCTCTCTGTGTTGCAGGTACAAACCTCTTTGATGATGTAATTGATTAACTTGTGTGAGTTAAACTTGTATCACGAATTTGAAGCTGTTATTTTGCCTCGAGGATCAAAGCTTCAGCCTGCATATCCTGAAAGCTGGTCTGGCTCTTAAGAGTACAGCATTAGTCACATTAAAGGTACTATCTTTGTAAATTCAACCCTGTATATATCCTGCAGTAATGGTGTGTATGTTCACACCATCCCTTCTACAGAGAAGGTAACTAAAAAGAGCAGATGTCATCTATTTAATCAAAATCTTTCCCTTTCATGGTTTTCCTGTTTAAAGAAAACAAAGATGAATAAGTTCTGAGAACTTAAGTCCCCAGCTGTTTGCACAGAGCTCCTTTTGAATGGCTCTGTAGGCTTACGCCTACTCTGCTGTCATGCAGAAACACGGTAGGAGCTTACTATGACTTTCTGTGCTGGGTTGTGGCATTCAGGCAGGGAGGGGCTCCCCCGGCCATCAGAGGTGCGATTGGAAGGCGGCTCTGGGCGGTGCGGCGAGCAGGGGCGCGGCGCGGCTCTGAGGGCGCGGCAGGGCAGGGCGCGCAGGCAGCTCGCCAAGCCGGGGCAGCGGGGGCGTGCAGCCATTCTCCTGCTAGGGCGGGGTTCATTTTGTGGTGGGGGTTGGTCGGTTGGTTTGGCTTTTTTCCAGCAGTGATCTCCAAACCATCAAAAGCTATAGCTAATAAAAGTGTACCACCCCAAACAGAAGCCCCAAGAAGGACGTGTCTGGCCAGACCCCTCGTGAGGAGCGTTTCAGCCTCTCAGTAGTACCAGGGGACAGAGCAAGAGACGCTGCGTGCGCTACGAACAGGTGAATGATCTCCTCTGCCTGGCGGCCGAGCTGAACGAGGGTGTGGAAACACTAAGGAGTAGGGAAAGCGGAAAGGGAAATAGACTGGTGGAATTTAACACCCTTCCACCCCTGAGAGAAGCCCACCAGAAGTCAGAGCAACCTTACTTTCCTTCCCACCATCAACTATGAATAGGGGGTTTTAAAATCAGTGTTTGGGATCCCCTGACATTTGCATATCAAAGCTTTTATTAAAAATTGCAGATTTTTTTCCACTTTTCAACATCTTAGCTTTTCGCTAGAAACTGTGTCTCCTGGCACAGATATGCCCTCTGTGTTCCTCTCTTATGCTGTCAGTTCCTGGAATTTTGCAATTATTTCACAATGATTTGTGTCCTTTTGTCTAGAGAAACTCCTTCTTTCTAATCCTTTTCTGCAAGAAAAGCAGCACAAAACTGTTGTCTCCAGTCTCCTCTGGAAGGGCATCCACTCTAGCTCTAGTAGCAGGAGTGTGAAATTGTAATAGGGAGGAAAATAAACTAGAATTTAGAAATTACAGAGATGGGTTCTTCACAAAACCTACATGTCTTGGGAAGTGCTAATGTAGATGAAAAGTCAAATTTCACTCTTACTAGAACTTGCTAAGCAGTGCATGGGAAACAGCTCCAGACTCATCTGAGTGTCTCTTGTCACCCTTAAAGCAGATTTTCAGCAGTCTGTGGTTCCTAACTCAAGAAATTCCAGGTGAATGAAGCCGCTATTGGCTACCTGTTGCTCTCCCGAGATCCCTATGCCAGATATTTTCTCTCTCTGCAATATAAGCACAGCAAGGACATCCTGAAACATCATTATCTGCAATACACCTTAAGCAACGCAAAGAAAATCTGTGTTTCTGTGGCAAGCTGTGCTGCTTGCGCCCGCTGGTAAAGGGAGGGAGAATGATGAAGATTTTCTCAAACAGTTTTTTTCCATAGCACCCACATGGGAATAGAAGTGGGAAAGAAATCACAGGTTTTTACAGATTTTTAGGTCTAATAGAAATTCTTATCTCAATAATTTTAGAAAGAAGGCCATAACTTAGTAAGCCACATTCCTTCTATTGGACTGTGATGAAACCCTTCAATTGGATTATGATGCTTAGTTAGAGAACAATAAATGTGTTTTTCATTCACATTTTCTTACTATAGTTTGTTCCAGTTCTGAACAACAACCACAATTAATGGCAGAATTAAGTTCTTTTCCCCACCTAAAATTATCTACCTGGAGCTCCAAGCTACTGGTACTGGTTCTTGTGTGAAATTTAAGAATGACGTAATATCGTCTTATCAGTTTGATATATGTGCATTGTAAATTAATCACAAATTGATCATCTTTTGATGATCTAACCATACAGTGAAATCTAAAATTGTAAGGAAACATCTTTAACTTTTTATAAAGGTCGTATCTCTCTGTGCCGGATTTTACAATCTCTTAAAAATAGTTTTATGAGTTAATGGTCTACAGCCAGGTAAAAATTTTCTGTCTCTGGCTGTCTTCCACTTCAATTTTGATGTGAGGAACAGATTATCCTTGCTTTTGCTTTCTTTCCTTGTTTCATTTGCCATGGAATTGCTTTGAAAACTCTTATTCTTAGCTGCATGTCTATTGTGACCCACATGTTTTTTAGCTTCTACTTTCTGAAATAGTCTCTCATGATTAAAACCTGATATCTTGTTCTTTGATATGTAACTTTATTTTTTTCATCAGCATTTGAATAGGTCTGATTCTTCAAGTGGCCCAAATTTTTTCTGTACTACTGCCCTGTTCTCCGTCATTATCTCTCACCCTGTCAGTCCTTTTTTTAGTCTGTAAATTTGATAACCTGTGACCTGAGAGTTGCAACTGAATCACCATGGAAACTTCAAACAGCATCAAACTCCACTGGAAACACTTTTCAGTAATGATCACCTGTGGATAACCTCTTCAGGGGTTATCCGCAAAATGGGCACTTTGCTCATGGTGCTGCTGTTTTCTAAAATAAGGCATCAGGTACTAGGTCAGATTGTTCACCAAAGTTAAAATAGTGCTTTCTATTTTGCAGCTTAAAAGGATGTTCACAAGAAGCATGTGAGGGAGATGTGGAAAAGACTGGTGAACAAAACTGTGGAGTTCAGGAATGGAACCAAAAGGGAGAAGGCAATGGCGGGGAAGAAAGAGGATCTTTGTTACAAATAGAAGTACAGTAAAGTTTCCTGGTGACCCAAAAAAAAAAAACCCTGAGCAGGTTCTTCAAGGCCGAATGACTAATTTTTTTTCTTTATATTTCAATTACCCTCATGCTGTGCACTCTTCAATTGTTGATGACATTGTTTTATTTATTTATTTCATTTTATATGTGTGTTCTGACTGCAGCATTGAGGCATTGTCAGTTCTCTTCCATTTGACTATATTTTGTAAATACATTTCTAAGCACTGCATCGGAAAATTAATATTAATGATCTGATTTTGTCCCATCTTTCTCATGTCTCAGTCTGTAGGGTGTGTTGGAGGTCGGGAGGATGTAAAGAGTTACTGCTGTACAAGTGGCTGCCTCAAAAGAGTTGCCGAACGGAAAATCGGTTCCTGCAGTGCACTTCATGGAGAAAACATAATCACTTGCTAAACACACAGTGAGACAAGTTCGCTTTCCAGTTTTGATACAGACTTTTTGTGTGTGGCTCAAGCTTGTTCCTTGGCTGCTCCTTCCTTTAGAGGTGTTTAAACGCAGTCACTATTTCCAAGGTTATTGGGTGAAAATAGTTTTTCTAAATTGTATCAATCTCCGGTGCTCCAGAAGTAGTCTGAGAAATAAAAGGACAATGAAGATGATAATGAGGTACTTAAGGTTACAAAAGCACTGCTGGGATAGTTCCCATTAAGCATCAGGTTTTTGTTCTTACAGAGGCTTATCCTACCACGCTAGTGGATTTATCGTCATGATGCTGGATCAAGTTTTTAGGATTTATAGTAAAATGCTGATTTAGAGTAAGATGCTGTGACTGACTTGTGCACAGAGGTTTCTCAGGAAGATGCCAGCTTCTTACGGCTTGGCAGCCCCAGATGTATCTGTTCAGGAAGGAAAGTTACATGGTTTAGCACCTTGGCAGGGTTACCCGAGGCTTTGTTAGCAGCACAAATTGAAAATACATTTGTCCAGGTGAAGTTTGGCTCATCGCAGGCGGTGAGGGAGGGTCCGGGGAGCAGAGCTCAGTGGATCACCTCGCACCAGCTGGCCACCAGTGCCATTCCTGCCGCCACAGCGGAGGCAGGAGGAGCCCCAGGCGGGAGTCTCTCCTCTTAGAGCAGCTTCAACTGAAGTGGCCTCTGAAAGGTCCTGCTTGCTCCCTTGCCTGAGGGTGTTTTTTCTCCTGCTTCTGTATTACCGCTTATATGTTATTATGTAATTTATTTCCAGTCAGATAGAACGACAGTGTAAAATAGATTAGGGAATGCAAACCCAAACCAAAGCTGTCATTGCCTTTACCATCTCCTCCTAAAGAGACTTGTTCTTCAACTCTCCAGGAGTAAGCTAAAAAAAGTACATCTCTTTTCTGTCTTAAGATTTCTGCTGAGTTCTGCACTTTATATTTTATTTTATTCACTTGATGGTATCAAAACCCATCATCCTCTGTCCCTGCTGGCACCCTCAGGGTGAAGGTGTCTGAGGGCGCTCACCTGAGGGGGCGATGGATCAGGCCCAAATGGGTCAGGCCCGAACAGGTTAGGCCCAAATGTGTTTTTTCCTTGCTTGAGGGTGTTTTTTTTTCTCTAGAGAAGGGAAAGCTGGTGAAGGTGGAAGGTCAGGATTGGCCTCAGTCATGTCTGTGTGTGGTGACTGCGGGAGGCAGCCCGGATGGTAGTGGGAAAGAAAAGGCACCTGAGTCCTGGAAAACTCAGTCCCCACCTGGAGGGACCCCCTGGCGCAAACGGCACCAGAGGGGCAGTGTCAGTGTGACACACGTGCCAGGGAGGGAAACACGGCTTTTAAGGTGAAGAAGACAAATCCGTGCTTTCCCAGCGAAGGCTAGCATGGCAGGCACTCCTGAGGGCTGGCCTTCTCCCCAGGGGTGATGCTCGTGGTGCCAGTGAGGTGAGGGATGCCCTGCAGACCCCAAAGGCTGAGCTGGCGAGATGCAGCTGTCCCAGTAATGGGCTTCGTGGTGTTTGGTCTGCCCAGATAACACATGGTGGGTTTGATGGTCTGTCCTGAGCCACAGGAAGGGTTTGGCAGAGCAATGGGTCAGGTAGCATAAACTGCTTTTAAGTTTTGTGTGTAATTTGTCCCCTCAGTTTGGTCACCCTTGTTAGGTATAAGTAAATACTGAAGCGGAAATGCAAAACTAATTCTTTGCCCCTTAGCTTAGGCCAGGCACTGTGTTCATCTGTCCTCTGCCACAGCTCTGTTTTACTGCTCATCTTCCAGCCTTAACTGCATTTTAAAGGAGTGGGAAACGGGGTAAATGTTTTGGTATAATTCGTGTTATTGGTGTATTTTTCTGTAGGTACATATGTATAAAGTGAGGAATCCAGCTTGGGTTGTGGTTGCTGACATTGTATTCAGAGTTGTTTTCCTGAGTGAAATCATGATTTGCTGTTAAATAATTCAAACCCTATTCGAATTGATCCATTTTACTGTCTAAGACCTGCAGAGATCATATGATATGGCAGGAGGCCACGAGCTTATCAGTTAGTACAGAGGGGAGATAGCTGGTGTTGGCACAGCATCAGCTGTCAGCAGTTCTCATAACCCACCAGCATCCATGAGGCAGACTGATAGGTATTTCTGGGTCTCTTCTTTTTGTGTTTTATTTTCTTCTTATGATGTCCTTTTCTGACTTCATTTAAGAGGCTATGCTGTGATAACTGTGCATTACTAGCTTTTGCCTAATTGCATCAATATTCTGAATTTGACTTTGTTTTACAGCACCCTATTCATAAATTATTGCATGATGATTCATGTCCTGCTCTGTTGGTTGCTAAATTAACTCCAAAGAGTGAAGCATAGTATGCATTCAGCACTTTTTGCACAGAAAATTTGTGAATGCACAGAGCTGCCTGTCTTGGAAGATTGATGCCAAAAGGCTTGTGATGTACTTTATTGTAGCTCTTCTAGCTGGGTGTTTCAGGTTTCTCATAATTCAAAGTAATAGAAAAGATTAGAAAAATGTGGTTATTCTATGATCTTACTTTCCCAGGTTTGCTGTCATAAATCACCCTTAGAGCCTGTAGCTGCTGATGAAAAGGGTAATCTAATCTTTTCCTCTAATCCCCAGCAGTGACTGTGCACTGCCTTCCCTGTGTTGGTGGTAGCAGTTGTGTGGCCGTGCAGGCAGCAGAAGAGGAAGAAAACAAATAAACTTTTAGCTGTTTCAGCGTGTTTTGTGACTTGCCACATACCAGAGATTGCTGGTGGTGACACAAAAAAGGGCAGGAGCACACAGCCATGAGTGTGGGCTCCGATGGGTTTTAAGCGGGTGATGAAATCACATCTGAAGAAGCAACACAAAAGGAAGAGGAATTCATCTTTTGTGCAGCTATGCTGTGTCTTGTTTTATTTTCCAAATTAGCTATTTGCAAATAAGAAACACTTTCTCAGCTTTCATCTGCAATTTTTGAAGCTTCCTTTTGTGCTGCTCATCCCATATTCCTCTAAACAGCAGGGTATTTACTGAGTAGAGAGAAGTGCATTAGCTGAGGAACCATGAGATTGTGTGTCAAATTCCTTTGGTAACACTTATTTTTCATGGCAGCATGTTTTTGTTTTCTTTCTGACTTCTCTTGATCTTAAAACGTAGGTAGCTCTTACTAGAATATGAATTATGCTCATTATGTCTTTTTTAGGCTTTCAAATCAATCAGTGCAAGTACTTCACCTGTTATCCTGGTAGAAGTATTTTTTTGAACTTATTTTTTCTTTTTTAACTTGAGGTTTGCTCTGTGTTTCAGGTACTTATAGAGTTCCCTGTTTCAGAAGGCTAGTTGGGGTTTTTTGTTTGTTGGTTTGGTTCTTTTTCCCCAGAGTGTTACTGGAAAGCAACTCAAGGTTACTGACTTAGGCAGTTATTCTTATGAGAG
The DNA here is from genome assembly GCA_013400655.1 of Mystacornis crossleyi. Taxonomy (NCBI): domain Eukaryota; kingdom Metazoa; phylum Chordata; class Aves; order Passeriformes; family Timaliidae; genus Mystacornis; species Mystacornis crossleyi. The sequence continues at coordinate 58,126 of VYZQ01013956.1, read as the reverse complement.
CTGTGTAGGTCGTCGGTCACAATATATTTTATAGGTTTTCCTCAGTTCCAGACCCTTCCTCAGGAAGGTTCTATTTTCCTTATTTTCTGAATGTTCACTTGATATTGAATGCAGCGAGGTTTTTTGTTTGTTGGTTTGGTTTTTTTTCCCCAGAGTGTTATTGGAAAGCAACTCAAGGTTACTGACTTAGGCAGTTATTCTTATGAGAGCTGTGTAGGTCGTCGGTCACAATATATTTTATAGGTTTTCCTCAGTTCCAGACCCTTCCTCAGGAAGGTTCTATTTTCCTTATTTTCTGAATGTTCACTTGATATTGAATGCAGCGAGGTTTTTTGTTTGTTTTCTTTTCACAATATCCATCTTACTGACAAATTGATTTATAGTCCTCCTGCTTTTAGGGAAAAGTCCTAGATAATCTAACAGGAAGACTGTGGTTTTCTCTGATTTTCTTAAAGATAAGGATTTTCTAGTCCTCTCTTAAACCTGGTATGTGTTTGAGATATAGATGCAGAATCCTTACTAAAAGCTTTATCTCTGAAATACTGTAAACAGGTAAGCTGGCCAGGACACAGGATGGTGCATCAGTGAGTGAGCTCTGCTAAAATGTCTCTGTCCTGATGGGGATATTTTGTTTGAATGTTGAGGTAGTTTCTGTGATGCTGTGGTTTCAATGAAAGCCCACGTGGATTGTCACTGTTCAGTTCTGGGTTTGTTTTCCTCACACTGCCACTCAGCGGTCAGTAGTATGCCATCAGGAGATTCTGAGAGCTGAGAAATGACTCTCCCAAATGGTCAGCTCCTTGTTTTGGGAGTTCTTTCACGGTGGGATCGCACTGGAACGGTCTCAGGGTTCAGAGGAAGCCCTGCTACATCCCCAGATGAAATCTTGTTTAAGTACAAAGTGGTCAAGCAATGCAATTGAATCCCCTGCCAAGAACTTACTGTTCTGCTGTTGAGAATCAAGACTGCACTTCCATTTAGAGAAAAGAGAATCAAATAAGAAGTTTGCTTTGGTGTTTTTTGGGGGTTTGTTTGGGGTTTTTTGTTTGTTTGTTTGTTTGTTGTTTTTTGTTTGTTTTTTATGTTTTTTTCCCTAGTCTTTTCCTATTGCTACTGTGTTTGTGTCTTGAGATTTGTCTCACTTAGATGACTCATCTCTCCAAAGACCAGCGAAGAAATGGGAACATGTAGAGCGCAACTCAGCCTAGCCTGAAGTCATTCCAGAGAAATGAAAAAGAAGGGTGTTTAGGAGGAGAAATGAAACATTTTTCATGTCGGAAAATATAGGCATGTAATTTAGAATATTTGTAATATTTTATAATTTAAAAGTATCCAGTTACTTTTTGAATAATTGAATACATTTAAATTCAGAATATTGGTTTACAGATAATTATTTCAATTGTAATGCATAATTTTTTAATAGTTTGATTAAATGAATTGCAAAATCACGAATGCTTCTGATCAAGTAACCCTCTGGAAAATTTTGCTCCTCTTGGTTTTCCAGAACCATCCCATCTTCATTGTGCGTTTGGTGTGTGGTGGACTCTTTCACAGGATGCTGCAAAACAGATGCAGCAATCCAGTTTTAAATGAAAAACTACAAATTGGGGCATCTTCCTCTGCTGTGAATGTGTAAGGACATCAGTGGGACCTACCTGTGACCAGTTTTTGAGCTGAACATACCTGGGTATTCTCCAAAACTTTTCTATGATTATTTTTCAAGCTCTAAGTTTATTAAGATACCTGCATCTCATCATTTGAATTCCTGTTCTTTGGCTATCTACATCTCATGAAATAATTTTTCAGTTTATGATTGCGTAACAGTGGCATCTTCCAGCATATAAGTTATTAGGTAGATAACTTGGATCTCAAACTTAAGTAGCTACAAAGTTCCTGCTTGTGAAAATTAGCACTTGGAAGTGCAGGAGGTTCATCAGACCGACACAGGAGTAGGGCCTTAGTGTGTGTACTGCGAATTGTGAATTGTGCCAGGCAGGACCAAAATTTTGCTGGTGTTTTTCAGTTAGGAACATTTACAGATGATTGGAGATGGGAAAAGTTTAATTTATGACGAAAGGTGCACTTTGAATGCTTCCTTCTCACTCCGTGTCCTTTACTGGCTGTGTTTCGCTATGGACTTTGCAGAGCAGGGATGTGAAAGGCTCAGTCTCAGATATTTGGGGTCAAATCAAAGGTGACTTTCTGCCTGTGTCTTGGCAGCTTAGAAGCATCAGAGTCAAGGAAAGCAGCAAAAGGAGAGACATTTGTGGGAAAATACAGTACAGTGATGGGCATGAAGAACAACGACCATTGACTCTGACCTGGAAGAGAACAGAGCTTATCGTAGAAAAGGTTGATGGTGTTAACACTCTTTGCAGGGTCATCATTAGAAAGAGGGACAAAAGGCAGAAGAACGGAGGGCACATGGGATGATGAGGAGAAGCAGCGGAGGTAGCACCACACCCTGGCTGGAACTGCTCTGTGCTGCTGCCATGGAGTGCTGGCTGTTGGACAACAGGAGGGATATCATCACTGAGAGGCTGGGATGCTCAGCAGCTAGGATGAAACCCAGTCCCACAACATCAAGTTAAAAGAATGTTTAAAAGAAATGCTGATTTTTTTACCTCCTGCTGGACAATATTCTTCAGGAATAAGCTGAAAGTTTGTGTTTGGGAAGGAGAGGACAAAGCAGGTGGAAGCAGATGGCTTACAGTGGTTACCAATAGAAGGGTGAGATGGAATTAAATAGAAAGCTTGGACAATGTATTTCTGTGCTGAAATAAATGACTAAGCCTGCAATTCAGCAAAAGCTTTTCAAAACCATCCCCAAAGCCATTCTTATTCAGCAATGGCATATTTTTCAAAAGTACCAACCTGCAAGGGAACAACACTGAGTCTGCTAATTACTTGAGTGCTCTTGAAAATGTCACAGCGTAACATGGAACTGCTGATTCAGGAAGACATCCCTACTAAGCAAAGAGTTTAAACAAGGGGTTATGTCCATTTTGGAATTAGGACTGTTGACATTGCTTCCATAACAAATGGATCTTCATAGAGCTTAAGAATATGTTTAAATATAAAGACTATTATATGGTCTCTTGAATTAGGGGCTAGCTTATGAGAGAGGTGGTCAATAGCTAAATCCAAGGCATCATTTAAAACACAGTTAACTATTGTGAGACAGCAAGTGTTAGCTCCGACAGCAAATGTTAATTACAAAACCCAGAAAGCCGGGCTCACCCTAATCTTGTCAAGATAAGGGGGAAACAGAAATCATCTCAGAAACTGTTGATTCTTACTTCCAAGAAATAATTTGTATAACCACACCTGTCCCAAAGAATGTAATGAATATTCATAATTTAACCCATAATAGTGTGTTGTAGAGAGCACTGGGGTGTGTGTTCCGAGGAGCGATCCCCACACACCCAGCGCGCTGAATAAAGCAAATCCCCGCTTCTCTGACTCTGTCTCTGAAGTGTCTCCTGGCCTGAATTGGGACGATTCACTTAGCAGAAGGAAACAGCTGAAGCAAGTATGATAAATCGATTGAAAACATCTAGAAATTGTTTTGGGAGGAGTGTGACTGAAAGTAAGGAGGATGGTTTTAAACTGAGCTGAAAAGGATTGTGATATCAAGAAAATGTGTTAATTCAACCTTTTTGCTTTATCTTCTTTTGTGTTGTGCACAGCTGTAAAAAAAGCCCAATTTTGTACCCATGAGATCGGACATTTGCAGGTTCTGGGGATGATTAACAGTATGCAGCAGTCTTTGGCAGGAATAACTAACGGAGGAGTAAGAGTGATGGAGCTTAGTGTCTTGTAATGCTGCTGGTGCTCTCCATTTAAAACTTTCTTGCCTATTATTCATCCAAATCAGTACAAGCTATCTTCTTTCAAATTTTAGGCTTTCACAGCTCATTAAAATGTGAAGTTAGTCAGGCAAAATAATTCTGTCACCACTCTGTAACAAATCTTTAAGGATTGTTGAACACATTTGAAAATAGTCCAGGAGAACAGCTGCATAGGATTAATCATTCTAAGGGCAAAACCTGATTTTTCCAGACCTGTGCATACACTTTACAGTCTCTTTTTCTCAAATGAGAAGCCTATTCCTATTAAAAATCTGACACAAACCAATCAACAATTACTTTTGACAGGTTTGCCTTCTTGACCAAACAATCAGCTAATAAAATCTCTGTCAACAAGCAACTGTATGATGACCCTTCTGAGTGTGGGCTTTCATTACATTCCAGCCCCATCACTGCCTTTCTGATGGCTGTTCCATCCTCACGTGGAATTGGGATAGGGCCTGTGGATGGCAGTTGGCAGCTCCAAGCCTACCTGCCTGGTTCTTTGTGTCAGACTTGGTGGTGACCCCAGTGTGTCAGGACTGAAAGGGCTCTTGAGGCGGTTTGGAGCATCGTTTCATGGGGTTGTGCAAGAAGCACACGTCACTACTTACCTTATAGCAACCTTATGCAGGAATTTAGCAGATGTCTGCTGTCTGTCTCCTGGGTTACCGAATTAGTGTTTCTAACTTCATACACATGCCAAAAATAACAGCAGGTACAATTTATTTTAATTTCATCTGATTTTGTTTCCTTTCAGGAAAGGAAAGCAAATAAAAAGTTTATTTATGACAGAAAGAAATAATATTTTTGCAAAAATTCCATATTCCAAATTGCCCTCTGGCTTTGTGATCTCCACTCCAGGATGAGAGTTTTCTGTCAGCTCTTCCCTGGCTGTAGCTCTATCAGTATTAGTCAATAGGAACATGAAGTCTGTGGAACAAGATCTGCCATGTAAAGAAAGGTCTCTTTAATGAAACGGTCCTTGGTCTGGAGCAGTTTATACTTTTGGAAAGAGCTGATCTCTGAATGCACAAGAGGTCCCCTCATACTTGAGCTAGTCTGCTGAATTTTGCATAATTAAAGATGAGCAGTGAGAAACTGGTGATGAGCGTGGTGCACCATAAGTAGAGATGGCAAAGGTACATCAAGCATTTTTGACATTTGAACATTCTATCTACATGAATTCTAATGTTTATTTCATGGAAACATATTCTTTTTGGACTATATTCATAAAGGCTATCTGTTTGAGGTACACTGAATTTTCAGCCGGTGTGAGCCAGCAGTTTGGTGATGGACAGAATGAACAAGCATTCAGTGGGACATATTTTCTTTAGAAAGCAGAATTCTAAGTACCTGATGGACCTGAAAGCACAGTGGCTCCAATTAAGAATTGGTTGGCTCTTTCATTAGACAAACACTTTTTGGTGTTTAAATAAATAGCAAAGATGCTGGAGACATAAAAAGAAAGAAGCACCATGATCACCTGGCAGTGGTGTGGGCTTTTTTATTCTATACTGTAATTAATTTTAAAGATTTTCAAATATATATATTTCTTACAGGCCCTAAGCCTGCAGTTCCTGGCGGTAGTCTTAATTGTTAATAGTTGGGTGTGATGGATTTTCCCAGCTTGCTTCAAAGACCAGGAAAAAGGAAGATGTTTAAGCAAGGAAGCAGTGAGTGAGCATTGCTCAAACAAGCCGCCTAGACTTTTCCAATGGAAACAGCACGAGATCCCACAAGAATGACTGAATGTCCCACACGGCACCCCAGTGATTTTGGGACGCAGCAGCCGCAGTGCACCTGGCGCCAGACACTGTCTGCATGTGCAGAGCGTTTCTCTGGATGAGAATGACCCAGCTGTCAGACACTGAGTCTGGAGAACTAAAAGATGACTGCGGTACAGATGGACAAAACTCTCTTGTCAGATTATGTTTCTGAAAGAGCAAAGTTTAAAAGAATTTGTCCAAAAATCACTCTATTTTTTCAGGACAAAAATAAACACCATCATTTTGGGAATAAGCCAAATACTAAACAGGAAACAACTGCTTATTTTTAGGAGTAAGGAGCTGAGATAAAACAGGGTTATATGAAGCCGCTTGCTAACACATAAATTATTAAAATGTGTTGCAGCTATTACTCAGATACTCAATAGGATGAATTAAAACTTGCCTGCAAGAAACTAGGCAGGAATCTTTTAACCCTACTACTGCTGTTTAGAAGCTGTGCTCAGTGCTTATGGCTTGTATGTCTGGAAAAGGGATGGAATGCTTTGTGGGAGCTGTTACATGACATTTGCTTTGATAGGAAGTTGTTTAAGCTGACGAAAGCAAATTATCCGACTGTAATTGCTGGGGTTTTTAAAAGTATTTACTCCAGTGTTTTCTGAAGAGCAGTGTTCTGTTCTCCACCATCAGGCCCTTTGTAGCCTGCATCTGGGGTATTACTGTCCTAAATTCATATCCTCAGCCACCCACCATCAAAATGGTACCTGTAAAGAGTAAGGCTCTTTGACAGGTGCACTAATGTTCATTCCACTGTAGTAATTTTTAGTTTGTGGAAATGAAAGTACTTTTCAAGGTAGTTATATTTATGCTATAGTTGGAGAGAGTGAGGCCAGTTGCCTTCCCCAGGGTTAGAGCAGCAGAGCCAACACAAGAACAAAAATCTCACGATGGAAAGCTGATTTCATGCTGTACTTACAGCTGCATAGGACACAGATCTCTCTTTCATGAACAACTGAGAGCATTCGTGATCTTTTAAAAAACATTTTCTAGCCCTAACAGTAAGATATGACCAGTAACTCTCACATAATGTCGCTGATAGGCAGGTTTCAGTTAATTTCCATTCCCACTTCTTGTTTATTCAAATAAAATCTTTGCCACTCAGAATGAGAGAGCTGGAAGCACTGCACCCAGAAGCAAATTGAAGTGAATTTCACAGAAAGGAGAACAGGACAAAACATTTGTAAAGGCTGTGCAGAGAGGCAAACTTTGAATTAGTTCTAATACATACTAATAAGTTTTAAATGTTTGTGAATCAGAGAAAAGTTACCTTAAGTAATTTAGTGTTTGCTAATGTCCGTGCCAACCAGAATATAAATATATACAAAATTTCATGCAGATATAGTGACCTTCTTGTCTTATACTATTTACATTATTTACAGTCAGGTAATTTATGAGCTGTGGTGTTCATAGTATGCCTATAGAATAAATATTCAGTAGAAGGAGAGAAACAGCAGATTTTTCTGTTGATCTTTGATAGCTTTGATAGATATACATCTCTGTATAATGGAACCCTTATTCATATACTTCTACCTTGTTCCATTTCTTCACAAACCAGCCGTTGGGGCATGGGGTCCTTTTCCCATGAAAATGTATTGCAGCTCTTTGCCTTGTAAGTTTGACAGTGCTGCTTGTTTGGGAAAAACTGAAAATGTGATGATCCCCACCAGTATGATCAACTGCCTCAGTTTGGCTTTCCAAAATTTAGTCACCTCCTCAGAGTCCTCTAGACTTCTCTTTAATCAATGGAAAAAGAAAGATAAGTCTACAGGATGGCCTCTTTCACAAACCCTACATACTGATATTAAAATGGAAATGTTAGATTATTTTGCATTTTCTGACCAATATTAGTGTACCATGGAGCAAAACGATCATTGTAGTTAAGTAGTTTGTTTAAGATTAAAATAATAAGAATAAAAATATATTGTAGGATTGTTCAAATGAGCAGTATTTAGGTCTAGCTCCTGTGCTTAGTTGTAGACTAAATAATAATAAAGTAAATATTTACTTTAAATAATTTACTTTAAATAAAGTAAATATTTACTTTACTCATCATGGTAAAGTCTCTGAGGTGACAAGGCAAGTTCCTAACAGAGATTTCAGCAGGTGTATGGTATATATTATGTAAGTTGTCCCATCTAGATTGTTTATGTCCTCAGTTTGGTGGAAGAAGTTGAGGTAGAAAGTCTATGTGATCCCATGTTTCTGCATAATTCCATTGCTGCTATTTCACTTATTTTTTCTTTTTACACCTGAACTATTTGATTTCTTGATTTATGGTAGTTTTTATTTTCAGAGATGGGTGGCTGCTGGAAGGCAAAGCTGCATTTGTGGTACCCAGCTTCAGTTTCTCAATTTACCAGATGCCTTCATTGGGACCTTGAGTGAGGTAAATCTCAGTGTCCAAAAGTGCTTCTGAGCACATGAGCCAATTAAGATCAGTCATGTTCTACTTCGCTTCCCTGTCTTCCCCATTCATTCCAAAGAGGTTCTGAATATAAATAAACAAAATAAAGGCTTTGTGGTGTATTACTGTGAGAGGAATTATGAGTACTTGAGACAGTGAAATTATAATTCCTTTCTAGACAATCCTTGACAGAGTCCTCCAACACTTCCCACCCAGTGTCATTGTGTGCAGTTAATGAGCTCCTGTAAGGCAGAGTTGTGCTTTGTTACTTGAAATTCAGGGCCATTCACCAGCTGCAGCAGCATCTCAAGCCATGAGAGCTGTTACCAATGTTAGCAAAATGCCACTTTCCTCATCAAATGGCACACTGGCCATTAGCAACAATCTGCCCACCTGCCAGTGCAATGTGATGAAACACCACTGCAGAGATGCCATCCAAGAAAATTGTATTCTTTGCCCAAGCTGTCAAATGGAGGCTGAGTATTTGTTATTGACTAAGAGGGGATATACTTATTTTTGTACCACATTACTGAGAAAATTTTATGACTGAATTTGAATGATGGTTCAAATGTTACCTCAAGCAAGCTCTCTCTTCTATGTCAAAGAATGTAATCAAATCGGGTGTAAAAGCTGAAGAGCTCTTGAGAGCACTGTGTAACTGGTACAAAACAGAGTGGCAATAAGTAGGGACCCTTTACTACAAATATTTCCTGGTAGCAGAAAATAAGTGTTTGCTTTGAAGTGAATGATGAAGTGAATTAAACAAGATTCTCTCTATTCAAGTCACAGTTACCAGTGTGGTTATTGGGGTCTATTTTTATCTATTTACCACCATGAGTTAAACAGTTACCAGCCCCATTCTCTATAAGAGAACATGGAAACACTAAACAGTAGTAAATAATGATCTCCAACAGACCTGGTAACTGTAATCCAAAGCAAAAGAATATTGTAAAAAAAAGGGGGGGCAAATCAACAAGTGTTGAAGGAGGTAGAAAATATTGATATTAAAAAAAAAATCTCTTTCTTCCACTTCATTATTTACATATCCCTATCATTAGTACTTTCACCTGATGTGGTAAAAATTATCTGATGTTATTTGAGAGTCATGGGGGTTTGGTAATGTGTTCATTTCCATAGTAATGTGCTTCATTTTTCTTTCTGTATTACAGAATCAGGTTTCCGGCAGTCTCTGGAGGAACTTCAGAAGTGTACGCTGGAAATGAATGAACACTGCATCAGTCACATTTTACAGTCCTGCCATGAGAGAAAGGCAGTTGTGGACTGGGCTTCAGGTTCCGGTGCGGTAGGTACCTCTCTTAATGTGTAGATAAATCATGTCAGTGTAGTAGGATTGCAAGAGAACAGAAAGTCAAACACATTAATCTGAGTGCCTGAGATCACTGACGTATTTGCAGGAAGTGTCAAAAACATTAGCAACGCTACAGTTTTGTTTATAAAAGTGACAGGTTAGCTAAAATGGGATTGCTGTACCTTGCCTTAGCTGCATTATAATTTTTGTATCAAATACGAACAAGTGACAACTGTGTTGACTGCAAAGCACCGCTGCTTGGTGGCATTAGAGAATTGCCAGTATTGTTTCTATCTGTGAAAGACTCCCACCTGTGCTTGCAACTGCTGTGATGACTGAACTTCTTGCTGTCTGATTTCTTATTTTACATTTCTGTGATGTGGATGAGTTCACAGTTGTGATTGCCTGTGGTTTTCCAAACAGCAAACATAGCACTTCATTTTGTAGTAAATCATAATGAGCGTGAAAATGGGCACAATAGCAGCTGTTACTTGGTACTAACATTTCGTTTCAACGTAATACACAGATTTTGAACCACTAGTGAAGACCCGTATCCTTCTTAGGTGGTAGGAAAGATGTAGTTTACCAGATATTGTTGCCTTAGCCATTCCCTATCACCATATTTTAGAAAAAATGTGCAGTTCCTTAATTTGAGCTGTTTCTATGATTGTGTTTATAATCTGTTAATTATCCCTGCCAAAGAGAACTTGTTCTTTGTTTTTCAAAGGACCCAGGTATGGCTCATTGCTTTCAGAGCAAGCAAGTTGCTACCTTAAAACAACCCATTTGTCTGATCTAGTACAGTTATGTGTGCTGCAGAGACACAATTTTAGTCACACACCACTGCCAGTATAGGAGTGGAAGTGTCAGCCACAGGTTGGCCCTGGTGATTGAAAAAATCTCATGCCTATGCACCCCACCATCAGTCAGTGAATCCTCTCCTCTCCCACTCATACTGGGCTGTTGAGAAGACCAGCTATGGCAAAAGTGACCTTCCTCTGAGTAGTCCTTCTTGTACATTTATTCTCTGTGGGCTCATTGTTCATCTCTCCTGTTTTGCAGTTCTTTCTGTGTATGCCGGAGGTTGTTTTGTTGCTGTTCTAATAATTACAGATTGCATATTTTGCAAAGGTTTCCAGCTGCTGCTGCCATCTGTCCTCTTCACACACCACATAAAACATTTTTTTAATCAGAGTTTGGTCTCTGTGACTGCTGGAGTTGGTGTGATGCAGACTCAGTACTGCTAGGGACAGGCAGCCTTGCAGAGGGCAAAATGAGTTCTGAGGGATCCTCGTGGGGTTGGGCTCAGCATATGGACTCTTCCTGTCAGTCTTACATCATGTGCCTCTGTATGAGAGCTCTGGAATGGGCAGTTGGTGACCCAGGAGCACACAGGGGAGCCTGGGCGCTGGACGTTTGCTGTTAGAAGCCGGTGAGGTTTGACATTCTCTGTAAAGGTTTCCTACTGAAGCTGTGCTGCTTCTTGTTCTAAGGGGTCCCATCTGTACACATCACTGCCTCTTACACATGTTAAACTTAATTCACAGCATAGTGGATGTGCCCCTGAAAACAGCTGATGGCTTCTTGCCTCGAGTGACCTCTTTATCTGTCATTAAATTTAGTTTTCTCAGCAGTGCCTTTAGTGTTTAGGGTGACCAGAAATGAATACTTCAAAGCACACAGGAAGACAAAAATCTGTTACATCAAGTGGGCTAGTCCCTCATGTCTAAGCAACAGATAAGTGTGATGTGGATTCATCAGATCTCTCTTAGCTTTACTTTGAGTCAGAATTTCTTTTTTTTTTTTTTTTAATCTTTGGGGAGAGCAGCACTCTCCTTTTCCTACCTCAGGTGCAGAACATGGACCATCTCATACAGCAGTTTCCAAACAGATGGGTTATCTCTTTCTGTATTTGAATGCAATTTCTTTTAGTTTTGCATCAATATTGTAGCATAAGGGACATCTCTACTGAAAGCTGATAAAATTCTCCTTGATTTCTATTACTGTAATAACCTAGGGAGCCACTCTGTGTTTTCCAGCATTATTCCTTTCAACTTTTTGGTATCTTAGCCAAATTCTCCTCTGCGAAGCTCTCTTGCCACTATGCTCTTAACTGAAATACTTTGTACCTAATTAGCTTTAATAATATTCAGTCATTACAGTGGCCCAGTGGCCACTGTGGCTCCTTAATTTCAGTTAAGGAGTTATGTATATTGCCACTGATTCCAGCTTCTTTCAGAATCAGAGCACCCTGATTGCAAGATAAAAATATTCTTTCAAGGAAATAAAAGATAAATTAAATTTTACAAGAGATACTTGAGAAGTAGTGAGTAAAATGTGCACACTCCTGTTGATGTTACCTTGATTTAACCAAATCTAAGAATAATAGGACCCTCTCTGGTTTAAAATCCCCATAATTACTAGAACAAAGACTATACAGAAAAAAAAAATCTTAACATTAATCCTCAACTCAGCTACTCCATAGCAAAAGCTTGTAGTGAGCCATTGAGAAGGAAGAGATAGAAATGAGAACTGCAGATTTAGATGATCATTATTAAAAACTAATGATGTTTGGAAAGAGAAATATATAAATAAGAAGGGGTGTAGAAATTCATTAACTCTTCTAACATTATAATATAAAGATTTCCTAAAGATTTCTACAAATTCACCTTGCCAGGCAGCTGGGCTCAGCATGCAGCTGGAAAGCAGAAGGGATGAAGGGAATGTGTCCTGGAATCTCAGGGAGATCGCACAAAACCTATCAATCCTGTAGGCCATTGAAAAGGGGCTTATCAATTCCATCTGTGTTTTCACCCCACTGCCAACCAGCAGAGCCTCCATTTAAGATGTGTCTGAAATAGCTCCTCAGGTTTATAGACGCGTAGAAGTGATCATGCTGTAAAGCCACTGATCTCCCTTACTTTGCCCACTGGTAATACCACCTCTCCTGGAGGAGTGCTCAGTCTCAGAAACTATTTCTTTAATGTTTTTACTTCCACCCAGATTTTTAACAGATGTCTAAAGCTGCAGCCACTATGAAGGGTGAATGAGACCATGTATCTGCTTGCTGATTAGGCTTTTAATTTATTCCTTATGGAATTAAGGAAAAACATTTAAACAACAGTATTTTAGTGCTGACAACTGTGTCAAGAAGAGCTTATCTAGCAAGAAGAGCAGGAATGAGCTGTGTGAACTCCTTGGTGGCCTGCAGTTCTGTCTGCATGAGAAGCGATGGAAAAAAACAAAAAAACCTTTTGAAGAAAAATAACTTTGCTTTATTCTTTGTTGCTTTGTTAGTTCTGTTGTGCACAAGCTGAAGCATGTGGGGAATCAGAATCATTAAGGCTGGAAAGGGTCTCCAGGGTCATTGAATCCAACCTTTGACCAAACACTGCCATGTCAACTAAACCAGAGCACCAAGTGCCACACCCAGTCGTTTCTGGAACACTTCCAGGGGTGGTGACTCCACCACTGCCCTGGGCAGCCCATTCCAGTGCTTAACCACCCTTTCAGGGAAGTGGGAAGGTGATGGATTAAGACAGACTTGTGAGAGAAGTAGCAAAGAGTTGCCTATAGTCCTACTTGAATCCCACCCTGTGTGCCACTGTCATTGGGAAAGTCGTGGCTCTGGCACGTTGTACCTCTCTTGCCTCAGGCAGGCAGCCTGTCAGCCACACTGGGAAAGAGTACTGGACAGCAAAAGGAATGACAACGTGAGATTGGAAATGGAAAGAAATCAGAGAGCATGTCTAGTTCAAGTATTTTTCCCAAGCCTGAAGTTTTGTTACAGTCTTTACAGGTCAAAGGTACACCCAAACTCAGTCACAACTGAATTTTTATTTCAGCAGCTACTCTGTAGTTTCCTCTGAATTGCTGTACATGTTCATCTGGATGTTTGGTAAAGGGAAGTGACCTTCCACACTCACTGATGCTTAAAGCCATTGTTACTAATCATGATTTATATTTATTTATACTTCTGGATCATAACATCCATGATGTTTTTCTGGCTTGTTGGATTCATGTTACCTTGGAGAGAAGGAGAAAGATAAATTATTTCTATGCAATGTTATTTTCTTCTGTCTTTGTGTTGCTAAGTATAGGGATGCACTGTTGTATTCAGAAGCTGCTGCAAATTGCGTATTTCACACTTTATTCTTAAATCTCTGCATTATTTAATTGATTTGTTGCTCCTTCTAATTCATGACAGTGTAAATTAAGTCAGAATCACATTTCTAT
>VYZQ01013956.1:0-40614 GCA_013400655.1 Mystacornis crossleyi | reverse complement strand
GGGGAAAACTTCAGATGCATTAAGCATGTAAAGAAAATTTAGAAAAAACATTGTTTTAGACCAGGCCAAAGCTGAACCAAAACATTAAAATACAGTGTTTCAGAATTTCTGATGGGGTTAAAGTAAAATGTTATGTTTTTGCACTAAACCATAGGGGTTTTATATTGAAAGATTCATTAACTACCTCAGGTTTTGGAGCCATTCCTAAAACATTAAACTGGAGAACTACAACACGACTGTTTCCAGAATTGGTGAGATAATCCTGGCTCTCCCAATACAAACCAACTTTCTTAATGCTTCAGCTTCATAAATCACATTTTATATGAGAATCATAGATGTCTCAGTGTAAAATTCAGAAAGTTTTCAAAGTAACAGGAAAACCTTAAGCAATTATGGACTTCAAATGTAGAGAATTCGAAAGATATCTGAAATACATGCCAAAAGATCTCACTGTATTTAAGACAATTTAATCATTTTTGTAGCTGGATTAATGTTATCAGAATATTGGGAGGGAGAATGTTTAAAAAGGAAGATGAACAAAATAGTCTGTGCTACACCTTGTTTTCTTCTTGCATGGAAGACGCATTCTTGGGTTTTATCTTGAGGCTGCAGGTGATTTTAGATAAAAGGTGACCTCCTAAGATATACACCCTATATGCGTATGTATATGTATGCATGTATAAATGCATATGTATAAATGTCACTATATAGATATGGATTTGGATATGCATACAGTGATTCATCACTGTCCTTTGATGTATTGACCTGTAAAATTTTCCCAGAGGAATGAACCACTAATTGAAAGTGAATGTAGACTATAGTGAGGTTTTGCAGTCCTCCCAGATACAGTCCACGGACCTCCAGACACTTAGGAAGGGGGGTTAAGGTTTAAAATATACCTGTGGTTACATGATTGGAACACCAGATGGCAATCGAATGACATTGGAAACATTTCCGTGCCCTTCTGCTTTGAATGCAGTAATGAGGAAATGAAGGACAATAAAACTGCTTTGACCCTGTGTTTGAAAACGTTGATTAGTAGGAATTGATATTCTGCCCAAACAAGCATGATTTTATATTGAGGAAGGCCCGGGATTTCATGGACAGGAGGTTTTGAGAAATCAGTGAGAAATTACCCCAGGTGTTGGTTTGTTTAATTCTGAAGATTCAAAAATAAACTTTGAATCACATTAGTAGCTGTATTAATATTAGCTGGAGCTCACAGCCCTTTCTCGTTAGCCAAACACGGAACAATAGCAAACACACCTGCTCTGGTCAGGAGCACAGGGAAGGGCTGCTGCAGCTGGCCAGGGCTGCCCAGGCTGGGCAAGGAGAGCAGCACAGCAAGCGCAAGGGACCCGGTGAGTGGTGTGAGCAGCAGGTGTTAGAATGGAGCATCACTAATTGCACTGGTGAAGCTCTGGTTGCATAATGTTCCCAGCAGTGAGGAAATTTAGTTTTCTATGGTTTGCAGAGTTGCTCATGCATAAAGGTGAGCATAGCTGCCTCTGGCTTTAGTCAGGTTGCAATCCAAACCTCGAAAAGCCTGTTGTCTAGAAAGAGTGTTAAACGCTAACTGGCTAGTGGCCTCAAGAATGTACTAAACATAAAAAAAATAGAGATATTATTTAAAAAGCCCCATGCTTTTAGTGGAGATTTGGGTCATATCTGCCATTCTGAGTGAATGTGACCTGCTGTCTGGAGCCTTATTGAGGCTTATATCCAAAATGGCATGGAGTTCACAAAGATGAAAGGCAGCGGCTCCAGCAGTGAGCATAGGGTTCTGAAAGTGGGACTCCAAGTACAACTGGTTTTATTCTGTGTTGGAGCTTCTCCCCAGAATAGCCTCAGACTTAGTTTTCGCAAGAACATCTATTTATAGTCATTTTATCCAATAAAGTGGCAATTGTTTTGTTCTGAACCAGTAGGAAGGAGATTAACTCTGCTGTGTTGGCTTTTATATGAGATTTTTGGTGTGTGCTTATGCTAGGAGAGGCTGGTGACTGAGCTATCTGAAAGAATTAGATTCATCTTCAGTCAACAAGATGCTTTCTGCCTGTTAAAGTCTGAAAAAACCAAAGTGCCACTTGCTAAATTATTCTCACTATCCAGTTGAAAACTGTTTTCTCATTCAATATTTTTTTCCTTTTATCCTTGCAAGGGGTACTTCTTTGTGTTACTTATAGAAGTGCAGAAAGGTTGACAACCTTGTTTAATTTTCATCTCAGCTAAAATGACTTCTCCCCTCCAGAGATCTGTGAGGGATCTCAAACTGAGAGTGAAGACATGTGAAGTTTTTCTGTTAATCAAAATGTGTTGCAGCTGCAAATTTTAATCCCAGCCAGAGTAAAGATTAGCCTGTTATTGTATTTAATGTTGAAGAAGTAACCAGATAGCTGCCAGGCCTGTGAGCTAAGAGTGCAATAAAGAGTGCAATTAATCATGCTGAATTTTGGCCATGAATCAGTACAGTATTTTACGACAGTCATACATTGATGTAGGTGTTTCTGTGCATGGAAATAAATACACCCATGCACATCTCAGTGTGGACAGTAATGGTATATCAGTAACTGTGGTAGAAAAGTCTGCAGTGTGTTAGACAGAACTGGTAGCAACTTAATTGGTAACATCTTTTCAAAGAAGACATCTGGGTGCAGTAGAAATTTACCTTGAATCTATAGCAGCATTTAAGATTTCAGGTTTAGTTAACAGATGGCAGATAGGAAGCTGTAAAAGAGTACGACTGAATTAAATGGCTATAACCCATTTTGTCTCCTCTAATAATCTGGAAGACCTTGGCAGAGGTCTGAAAGCTCGTTTGATTGCAAAAGACTTGGTGATATATCCTCTAAGGTACAATGGGGAAAACATTTCTCAGTATGTCACAACCGTAATATTAAACAGCAAATAACAAGGCAAACTCTGAATTTAGCTACTGGTGTATGGTTTATGTATGACACTCTCCACTTCTCACAAAGGAATTTTTCTGGTCCAACCTCAAGCTGAAGGGATTTTAATCTCTTGTTTACTACCTGTACTACTACTTAACTGCACTAAGATAGTGAGAAAGTGAAAACGTTTACTTCCCTTCCATTATATTGAAATATCCTGTTTATCCAAGAGGATAGAAGCACCTGACCTCTGATCTCCAGTGAATCATTTCTGTTTGTTAATTTAGTTTTCTTGTTAGATAGTGCATAAGGAAGATAGAGGGGAAGAGCTCCTTGGTTTTTTTAAAAATCAAGTGTTCCATGCTAGCTTTGCATACAAACTGATCTACATTTCATTGTCCTTAATTTCCTGACATAAAACTTTTCTGGATATTTCTGGCAAGTGAACTATGTCAGCATATAAACTGCACTTTCAGCTTGCATGCTAATGGATTTTCTTTCCTTACAGCCATAAGAAAATTGTACCAAAAAGTGAAGAGCAAATAGCTCTTTATGTTTGTAATAGCTGTTTATTTTCCACAGTATGCATCTCTCATTTTCAGCACTTTCAATGATACCAGGAGCTTGACATTACAGTTAAGATGTTACCTAAATACCCAAAAGATCTCATTGACGTGGGTTTAAAAAAGCCTTTTGGATTCAAGGATAAAGCAGTATTTTTGTTGAAAAGAAATGGGATTAACAGTTCTTTCAAACTGCCACCTTGTGAAGGCTTTTAAAGCCACTGATAAGGTAGGAGTATTGACCAGTGAGGGAGTGCTACAGGAACAGAGAGACCGCACAGACCACGGGTCAGAACAAAGGTGGTGATGTTGAGGAGGAAGGGGAAATGTGGTGAACCTTATGAATTTAGGCTATGCTGCTTTCCCAGACACAGGAAATGAAAATAGAGCAAGATGGACGGGCATCTGTCTTGAGGT
This sequence comes from Mystacornis crossleyi, assembly GCA_013400655.1. NCBI lineage: Eukaryota > Metazoa > Chordata > Aves > Passeriformes > Timaliidae > Mystacornis > Mystacornis crossleyi. The sequence continues at coordinate 36,743 of VYZQ01013956.1, read as the reverse complement.
CTTTGCAGCCCCCTGCCAAGCTGGGTATGTTGAATCCAGGATCAGAGCTTTACAGGAGAATTGCTCCAAATAAGCACGGGCCAATGTTTCTCATGCAAGGAGAAAAGGACTGAGAAAAGCACCCTTTGAACCTCAGCCGTGCCTGAAATGTCCCTGTGAAGCGCAGCCTGAGGTCAGCTGTGCACTTGAGAGACACACTTGAAATTTTCCACCAGAGCAACTCATAACAGGGCTTCCTTCTGAAACTCTGTGTTATTATTTTTAACCTCTTTTCATGCCTTACCATGGCCAGGGGCCCTGATTGTGCGAGGCTTTAAAAAATCTGCTTTCCCCTCCTGTATTATGATTTATTTTTTGTAGATGAAGACAGGGATATTTGTTAATCATAAACACATTGGTTTCATGGAACTAAGTTAGTCTTAGTTACTTGACATATTTTGGCCAAACTCAGTTAAAAATGGAGTGTACTTAGAGCCTTGGACAGGGAACCAGATATTGTTATCAACTGGAATGGATCAAAAATGGCTTGAAAGGATGTTTTCCCATCTCTTTTCACTAAAATCTGTATTCAGTTATGCATCATAAGAAGTACATGGAGTGTACATGTAAATCTTTACTATGATAAGGAGAGTAACATAAGCAGTGTTGAATGACTGAAGGTGAAAGGGCTGCTTGAGATACTGTCACTTGTATTTTTTGACATTTCAGCCCTTGCAACTGGGGAAACTGATCCTGGGGTTTCTAGGTGGCTCCGTTATTGTGAACTGTTTGTTGATAAGTGAAGAAAATGCCACAGGTTGTTCTGAAAGTTTGATTTTTAGCTTTTGTCGGATGTTTGCTATTCCAGAGGCTTGCTGGTCTATTATCTACCTTCCCTTGGGAGCTCTGAGGTGTTTAGAAAGAAAATAATAAATAGTGCCATTTCTGTGTCAATTATTTTTATGGAAAATTTTAAATGTTTGATAAACTGAGTTTTCAGGGATCAATATGATGATTAGTCTCATTATATTACATGATCAATGCTATCACACCACATATAGCAATGAGATTAATTTGCATATGGATGAAATATTTGCTAATCTAACTTTGTATTTGACCCAGCACTACTGTGGGCAAGAAAAACATCCCATAATAAATATTTTGTAGCCACTGCCTTTTATGTATAGGACAGGATTAATGGTACAGTTCAATGAAAAACAAATTGAAATATAAGTGAGAAGACTATATTAAGAAATAGATAGGATAACATATCTTGGAGCTAAATTTACAGTGTAAAACCAATAGTGTACATTGATAGCACCTGACAGTAATGCATGTACTAGAGAAAATTATATTGCAATATGCCTTGATTACCATCTGCTTGATTTTAATTAATTTCCTTAATTGGAGAACAATGCATTTTCTAATTGCACATGAAAACACCACTAGCTATTGCAGTCTTTATCTACTGCACCAACTCTCCTGGTAGACCCACTGCCTGTCTAATTTATAAAGCCTCGTCTCAGTGAACACGGGCTGTCTGGCAGACCCATGACAATTACTCAAATTAATTACATGTGAAGCAACATTCCAAACTTGTAATTTAGGTGCAATAAAATTCTAACTGTGAATAACTCAGCTCACATGGATATAAGGGTGAAGCCTCCACCAGAAATGTAATTAGAAAACAGTATAGTGGAAGCTAGAATCAAATTTAAAGTGAAATGTACCATCTGAGTATATGCTTTGGGGATAATGGCTTTGACCACAGGAATGGAAATTAGTTTTCTTACTTCAGACCAAAAAGGTAGTATAATATAAAAATAACTTATCAGGTAAACAATAAAATATTTAAGCCGCAAAATCAAAACACCAATCCCAGAGAACAAATTTATTCTACTTGTAGCTCTATTGAGATCTAACTTAGTTACAGACAAAATAAAATTGGCTCAGTGATTTAAACTAGAATTTCTTCATATTAAATGTCCCTCTTTTCTGCAGACTAATGGTATAAATCCATCATGTTATTTCTAGCTTGTGGCTTAATCTTCTTTTGGATATAGTCCATCCCAGTTCAGCAAGGTACCCTTTCACAGATTCCTATTTCTCTGGCTGAAGCTCAAGAGTGTCCTGAATAAGAGGGGGGAGTGGCTCTTTCATGATTTATGACCTGCCTCATTTTTGGAAGATTAATTCTATGCCAGGTATTTGAGTTGTTTTGAAATGGGATCACATTTAGCTGTATTATGTGATCCTGCCTTCAAGGGCAAACTTGAAATCGGGGCAGTGTTTTGGGTGGAAAGAGGAAGCAGGGGTTCAGACAGAGAACTCCAGGGGTTTCCTGTTCACCTTGGAGGGAAGCACTTTGCAGCACTGCAGCCAAATACTGCCCTTACAAACATCTGCTGTCTAGTTATTCATTTAGACACCTCTGGTAGATGTACTTTGAGATCAAATCTCTTAAGTGACTGTACCGGTTTGAAAGCAAAACCAGTGAGAGGCNCACCTGGTTTCAACAGCTCCTGAAGATGGTAATAGAATACAGACTTTTGGGCACATCTTACCTTGCAACCTAGGACAGTGACACATTTCTGAAAGTTTGAAATGTGCAAAAAACCCCAAAACTACAAGTCCCTCTTCATAGTTTGCAGAGTAGAATATCATTCATATGATATTAAAAACGTCAGCCTGGTGCAGAACTCAGCACAACCTTTTCAGTCCATTTGACCAGTACCTTTCTGGACATGAGATCAAATTTCCATGCATGGTTTTGATCCTCCATTCTTTAATACCACTATTAGATTAACAAATTTTGCACTAAGATTAACTCGGATAAGAAAGAGGAAAATAGTTCAAGCTGCAGCATATACAAGGCCTGGAAGAAGTTATCAGACAAGAAAATTCAGGGAAATAATCAGCCAGAGGGCAACTGAAAAGAGTTTAATTTCCAAGGAGAGACTGAACAAGGAATTTGGGAGAAACTGCAGCACAGGTGAATACACAGCCTGCCATACACATAAGAGGGGAGGAGAGAGGGAGGGCCTGATTACTTTGTTCTGCAGTTTGTCCGTGACTGAGATAGGAAATTTTGGAAGAGCTGACGTATACATGACTGCAATATTTACACAGCAAAGTATGTACTAAGTATTTTTTCTATAGCTGTTATTAAAAGAAACCAACAGAAAAATGTCTCCAATGCATTCTTAAGATCACAGTTTCCTGTTGCTTGGGTAGAATGTGTTTGGAGGCTTTCCTGTGTGGGTTTGAATTTCTCTGCAGGTATTCTATTATCTACATATATGAGGTCTGTACCTTTATTTTAAACGGAGTTTAATTGAAGGAAAGTGATGTTTATTTTGACTCTTGATGTGCTTTTTATGCTATTCTCATTCCCTAAAACATTTTATTCATCTCGTGTGCATCTGTTTGCCAGGGACACTGGCATGAGTGTCATTCCTTTAAAGAACCTTGAATGGAGATCTTTGAACATGTCAAAATGTTTACAGTTATTCAGTATCAGGAAAGCTACAAGGATATGCAAAATGGATCCTTGGAAACAAAATATTGGATTCAGGGAGAAGAACTGATTTGACTCAGAACTAACCATTCAGGTTGGGGTTTTGTGATGTTCTCTCATAATCCAGTTACACAATTTGACAGTCCTGTCTGTGATCTTACGAGTTTATTTAACCTCTTGTTGTCATGCTTAAATGCAAAGGTTGAGCCTGGACTGTCACCTTTAAGGACTATTGTCACCTGAGGTAAAAACCCAAGGTCTTCCAGGGAATAGATACTGGAAAATGATTGTGTTGGCAGGTATTATTTCTCTCTTTATCAAAGTAGATGGGCTCCCCTTGCTGAAGTTAGCTCCATGTAATCATTTTGCTCTAACTGCTGCATGAAAACCATGTTACCTGTGGATTGCATGTCTAGGAGCACAGGGAACAACACACAGACCATGGGAGAGGGTGAAGTAAATTATATGAACTCTGTGGCCCTGTATAGAAAAAGATACTGATATGATAATGAATTTGCTGAGAAGATCTAACATGTAGACATAATGATGAAATGAAATTTTCCACATAGTTTTTAAAATGAAAAAAATGGCAGTAATCCAGTTTCTCTTGTGCCTTCATTTTTCAGGGTAATACTGACACTTACTAAAGCAGTATTTTGTTTGATTGAAAAACAACCCCCATGTAAGCCTGGGTTTACTCCGTGTTCTGCTGATTTCGTCACTGAACCCAATGAAATTGTCTAATATCAGCTTGAGTATTGTATTACAGCTGCACTGTAAATGGCTGCGTTATCCCTTTGTGGCTCTTCAAAAAGGATGTACTTGAAAACTTTCTGGCAAATAATCACTTCTTTTTATGTGAACTTTTTAATTTTTATTAGGGATTAGAAACTCATTATATATTCCGGAGTTCTCTGGTAGCTGTTACCTGCCCTCCTTATTCTCTTTCTAGCTCATAAATGTTCTATTTTAACACTATTATTCGTTTTGATAATGGTGTTTAGTTGGTTTTTTTTGTTTTTTTTTTTTTTTTCCAAATAGGAGACCTAACTTGCTATTAGAAATATTTATAATGGTCAAATAAGAGTAGTAAAAACTCTTACATGTGATTCTTCTGTATTTGAAGTACAGAAAACAACTCAGGAGACTTTTATTCTCCTGGTTTTAATCATTTGCCTCATACACCACCAAGAAAGAGTGAGGAAGATATTCAATCTCTCCTCATAAACTCACTATAAATACTGTGGTTCAAATATGATACATACAGATTTCAGGAGGGATTTTCTGGGACTTGTAAATGATGTAAATATTTCAGTCATACGAAGTATTACATTTTATTTGACTCCTGCTGCTAGTGTAACTTTCAATTATTTAGAATATTTAAAGAAAAATTTAATTTTTTGAGAAATGTATTCCTCAAGTTTGCTCTCAAACTGTCTATCTCCTCCGTGTGGAGCAGGGATTCCCGGTTTGTTCAACGTCATTCCTGGAGCGTGCGCTCTTGCAGATTCCCAGCTCCTGATCAGTTGTCACAGCTGCCAGCTGGAGGTGGGGGGCAGGACTCTGTGCCACCATCTCGCTAGGCACAGGCACAAGCGGCTCCCTGCTAGCAGGAGGCTGTGGAAGCTCTGGAATTCCAGCTCCCTCACCCCCCTGTGCCTCCTGAGCCTTCTCTGCACAGCTGAGGCTGTGCTTGGTGACACTCTGTGCTTGGTGACACTCTGTGCTTGGTGACACCGTGTCTGCCACCAGGACTCAGAGACACCTTCTCCTGCACTGCTGTGATATCCTGCATCTGGCAACTGAAGGAAAGTTTTTAACCTACCTAGACTGCATTTGTTAGCAGGAGCCTTTCCACTTAGTGCCCAGGGAATTCTGCACTAGCAAGTGCCAAGCCTGGATATCCACATCAGGAAGGGAGGTTTCTCTGACTGGGCCAGGAAACATCAGCGGATGTTTCATACAGTCTGCAACCAGCTTTGTGTTCTCAGGCATTCTTACACTTGTTTTATCAAGGTATTGCAAAGCCTTATTTCAGTAACTTTCAAATCTAAGCACCTTATAACCAAAATACAAATAAAATCGTCAAACAGTTATGCTCCTTATATGGGATTACACTTTTTATAGCAGTAGCAGTATTGCCAGAAAAATGAGAGTAAGCAAATTTAAGGGTGTAGAATTTTGTTTGATGTCGTTTAAGTTAGTGTGCTAGGTATAAGTTGATATTATCTCTGCTCCCAGTCTACTAATTTTAAAATTTAGAAATACCGTTAATGAGCATGCTGTATCTGACAAACTCATCAAGTCCTTGTGATGCCATGAATAAATATTTAGATTGAGACAGGACATCTTTCTCTAGCTGAAGAAGCAGGAAGACAACAGAATCAAACAATGGTTATGTGTATCATGCAGAAAATTAATTTCCTCTCAGGAAAGTTCCATGGAGATACTGGGCATACCAGTGCAAGGCAGTATTAGGGACTTTATTTAAGAACTGTACCTAAGATTAAATCTCTGCAAGAGTGTTTGAGGACTGCCTTTCCCTATAGGACGTTTTTGACAGAGTTTGGTGGAGTTCACAAATGTTGTGCCTTCAAGGTGACAGTTGCCTTGATGCATTTTTGACAGAATTCCTGCTACTCTTTCCTTAGCAACTGGTGGGAAGCTGGATAGGTGCAGTATGGCAGGAGGGTAGGACTGACTTATTTGCTGGGCAGTCCTGAAGCAACCATCTCCTCTAACAATGATCTGTGAAGTATGGTGGGTGAATTTCTTGTCAGATGGGTTTGTACAATTACCAAACCTCTGCTAACTTTGACAGCAAAATTATGAATAGATTTCTCTGCAGTCTTTTTTTGACATGTGCATGTAAAGCCTGCCAGCAGTAAGGATGCAATAATGCAGACTTGCCACTGCATCTTCAGAGAACTGAATCTGTGAGATTTAAGCTGAAGGGAATGATTAGAGAGGCTGTATTTTAAATGGCACAATTCTAACTTATCTTCCAGCAGCTTTTCTAGAGTGGTTTTGCAACAATCAGAATATTGTCTATTAACTTTTTTCTCTGAGAGTACCTTGGGTTTTGTTTCTAAGGTCAATGTCTTTCAAAGATTTTCTGCTGAACTATTAAACTTTCTGACTCATTTCTCTCTGAAGGAACAAAAAATAAAATCCCGTGGCAGGCTGTAGAAGGGCTAAATTTCTAGAGAGCAAAGAGTAATGATGAGTTGTGTGCAAAATGGCACTGGTCCTCCTGCATCCTTCCCTCAACAATTTTACTCCCCTGTCTGGAGGTTCAGTTGCCTAAAACTACTCCAATATCAAAAATGAGGAAAGATTTCCAGCCTGGAGGTATATGATATTTCATGTCAACAACAGAAGAAAATGGATTGACATGATTAGCTACATTTTGTATCCAGCAAGAGTTTGCCACGAAGATAAAGAATGTTATTGATGATCAATTAATCTTTTCTTTTTGAAAGCCTAGGATGGGAAAAGTCCCCTTAGGGTTGATTTGCAGGAACATATAGCCACTAAATCTTCTTTTAGATGCCAGTATTTAGATGTCACTAGCATTCACAAAAACCTTTACTCAGCTCTTGACTGGCCGTGGGGGCAGTTGTCCCTCAGCAGTGAAGATTTTTCTGGTGAAGAACCTATAAATCTTCGTCTGTGTATTTGTGTAATTACTTGATGACAGTCAGCCTGTACCTGAGATGTGCCAGGTTTCACCAGCAGCCTTGTACCCCTGCCCTGGGGCTCTTCATAATGGTGGTAAAACGCCTCCGCACCGTGGCACCCCTGGGATGAGAATGGTCCTGCCTTGGACTAATGTGGAGTGGGGATTTGAGCGTGGATGTTCCATTTCTCCTGACAGAAGCGAATGTCTGATGCAGAGAATGTTCTGGAAATAATCCCAGATCTCAGTTCTTCCCCTTGTTCCAGTTTATACATAAAGTGAAACATTTCTTAGACTGTACTTCTGAAGTAACCATCAGACAGCAGAGTCACTCTCAATTTGCCACTGGCCCAAAACTTGCTTAGAAAGGGCAGATAAAAGCTACAACTTTTAACAGAACAGACTGGGGGGATGAACCAGTCACATCAGTGCTTTTGGCAAGGTTACAGTGGAAATGGTAACTTTATTTTAGAAACTTCATTTGTTCTACGTATTTCTGAACAAGAATTTTAAGAAACGATCATGTCCATAAATAAAGAAGGATAGTAATGTGCACAAAAGGATTTATATGTAGGGCTTACACAATTCAACTCCAGTTCCTTTCAGTCTATCCAACTGCTCTTAGAGGCTTCTCCAAGACTGTTTTTATATTTTAGGAGGGATTCTGAAACGAGTAGTTTAATTTAGTCATTGCTTCTAATGGCAATCCTTTTAGAGAAATGAGAGAAAAGAGAGAAATGGGCAGAAATTTCAGTACTGCACAGGAGAAGGTAAGATTCTACAATCTGAAGGTTAATGCTGTTGGTAAAATATTACATTTTAGTACTCCCTGATGCAAATTTAAGCAAAATATTAGGCTTTACTGGTCTATCACTAAGATTCCACATTTTATTTTGAAAAAATGTATTTTTCTTTTGAGAAGTACAGATGGCAGTGTTGAATAAATTACTGGAGCTGTATCTTCACAGAAAATATGGAAATTTAGTTTTTGTGCTGATGATCTAAACCTCAGTGGCTGTCTCTCTCATTCTCCCTGGTCAGTGACCACCTCATTGTATTATCTTAAATAATTAAGAGGGTAAAGCTTCTGCTAATACTGGAGAACAGCAAATATTTTGTATCCTGTATAAATTGAGCATGAGTGAGGAGCTTGCCAGGTAGTTAATCAAAGTAAAGGGCAGCATTTTGAATCCAGCCTTTTAGTTCATCTAAAATGGTGCAGTTCTGGCAAATGCATTGAAATTATGCAGATTACATTAGCTGTGAATTCACTGAATTAATATTTTGAATTATTTTTCCTAGACTGAAAATCTCTTTTAAGCTGAATTATTTAATTATTAGATATTAGTTGAATTTAAAGGCATTAAAGGCACTTGCTGGCTTCCCAGCTAGGTAAGGTCAGGGGCTGGCACTGCAGCCCTGGGTGCTGTGGGAGTGAGCAGAGCCACTGGCTCTGTGGGAGAGCAGGCTGCTCGTGACAGAAACTCCAGCCAGGTGATGGTCACAGCCCAAGTATCAGTGGTCACCAAATACCCTGTGAATTCCAGCGTGAGCCCTACTGAAGGCTCTGCTTCAAGCTCAAGAGCTGTTCCCAGTGCTGCAGAAGACTCAAATGTGGGGTTTTTGAGCTGGAACTGAGGGAGCCTGGTTTCTTCTGGAGCTATGCATTGTAGCTGAGTGCCTGTCATGTTTAAGAAGCCCTGACTGAAGTCTGTGCCAGAATAAAGATATACATAAAGTGCTTTATTTCATGTAGTTTCTCTGGTGTATAGCATGGAATATTTTTAAGTCTTCTATCTTGTGGTGAAGTTTCAGGGAACTTGGCCAATGAATTTACAAGGCAAAGGCTGAGAATTTTTTGTACCTACTGTAGGAAAGACCCAGTTTCCCAAGAAGGAAACAATATATGTGGGTGAAGAGGAATGCTCAGGGATCAGGACTGTTCCAGCTCTGTGCAGCTGCATGTCTTCTGCTTTGGGGGGACAGACAGAAGTATAACAAGTCTAGAGGAGAGACGAACTTCAATACAAACTTCTGCCCGGGAAGCGGGGCCTCACCTCCAGGTGATGGAGGATCTCTGTCCTCGCCAGGTGCATTCTCTGCCTCGTCATTCTGGGGCAGTTCCTCCTTGTGTATTTTGTGTCTCTCCATGTCATACACATGGACATGGACATACACAGACACATAGACAAGAGGCCATGAAAACAGGCAATAGGGGATGCCACATACATATCACCATTACCTCTCTTCTTATTTCTGTGGACTTTGTTCAGGATGCCTGAGATGTCTACACTTCATTTAATTTTTTCAGTTCCAACTACTCTCCCTTCTTCATGAATCAAGGGAAGTTCAGGCCTTTCTCTTACAAATACACAAAATAATATATTTTTTTCTGTAATTTTATCTTCAAAATTGACTGAACCTGTTGTGCTGAGGTATCGCCAAAATATTAATTTTGAAATGGGGCCAGAATTAACCTGACAAGATATTGCAGGAAAGTACTGGTTGACTTTTAACACAAACAACACCATTTGCAAGTATATGAAATGAGTCTAGGCATTCAAACCCCCAAAACTATGTGAGTTTAAGGAAAATAGCAACACATTTCAGAAATGTCAAATCTTGAACTGCTGTGGATCCAGGGTTTTACCCTGTGACATCCACAGTCACACTGGAAGTATGTTAATGCTGGCAGAAATGTAATACTATCACTTCTGTACTTCATTTCATTTATCTCCTCCTACTTCTCAGCCTGCTCTTATCTGAAGTGTCTGCTGAATTGTGCTAGAGTGTCTCATCCACAGATGAAGTCAAGGAACAGCACATAATCCCATCTCTTTGTCACGATGTGTTGAGTTCAGTGTACTCACTGCATTTCCAAGGAAAAGAGCATGAAAGTGAGCAAAGGCAGCAAAGTTATGAAAGGTGTTTGGCATTCAGTTCTGCTATTTTATTAAATGTGAGCAGACAGGACAAAGAAAGGGTGAATATTTTCTGTTTACATGACGCCCTGCTGGTAAAACATAAACCTTTAGATTACTTATCTGTGTCCTGTGGAGTGCCTGATGGCTGGGGAGACATGTACTGAAGATCAAACTGCTGTGATTTTTGCATGCAATTTTTTCCTAGGCAATGTTCTTGTTTTCTTATAATTGCATTTGTTGAATAACACAGTCATGCGTGGGCTGGCTCACCTGCAGTTGCAATCACTGTCACTATTCCAGTTACACAGAAACTGAAGGGCTTTATTCATATCTACATCAAAGCTTCCTTAGTCTTCTTTGGTGTTTTAAAGTTGCAATAAATATTCTTCAAGTCTCTTTACGCTGTCATAGTGGGATGAAAAAACTTTACTGCATATGAGAATCTGGCTCATAGTGTCCCCTCCGTTGCTCACACCTGGGGACAAGTCATAGAATGGTTTGAGTTGGAAACAACCTTAAAGATCATCTTGTTCCAACCCCCACCATGGGCTGAGACACCTTCCACTAGATCAGGTTGCTTGGAGCCTCATCCACCCTGGCCTTGAACACTGCCAGGGATGGGGCATTCACAGCTTCTCTGGGCAACCTGTGCCAGGGCCTCACCACCATCACCGGCAAGAATTTTTCCCTAGTATCTAATCTAAATTTTCTCTCAGTTTGAAGCCATTCCCCCTTGTCCTGTCGCTCCAGGCTCTTGTAGAAAGTCTCTCTTCATCTTTCCTGTAGGCTCCCTTCAGGTACTGGAAGGCTGCAATTAGGTTACCCCAAAGCCTCTCTTTTCTAGGCGGAACAAGCCCAGTTCCCTCAGTCTTTCCTCGTAGCCAAGGTGCTCCATCCCTCTGATCACCTTGGTGGCTCTCAAGTTACATAATGCAGAGCAAAAGAAAATACAATTAAGGACTGTATTTTTCTTTTTTGCCTATATGCTGATGATTGCATTCATTTTTATATCTAAATGCTACCTTTTTCTCTAAACTTCTCAGAAAGTAAATTTTTGGTGTTTTTTTTTTTCCTAAGCCATTGTAAGAGAAAGAAATCTGTAGAGTGGCTAGTGACAAATCAGTCAGTTCAGAGGTGGTTCTCTGTGTAATGGCAGCTTGGCTGAAGGGAAGGCATGCAAGGCGTGCTTGCATGAGAAGCTGACAAGTGGGCAGATGAGGCTGGGAACTGTGCCCTTAAAATCATCCTAGGAGAGATGCGCATGTTCAAGGGAGTGCTCTGGGAACTCTGACACTGTACTGCTTCATTTATCCTTGGAAATTAAAATGGAGAAGAAGATGCTGTGAGCAGCTCAATATGATCATCATTTGTGACATGCTGCAGGACTTAAAATTGCTTGTGGCTGTGGCCTTAACTGCTAATGAGTAAATACTTCCCTTGGTTACACCTGTGCTGCTCCACTGACTCCATGGATCTGTTACGGCAAATGGGAGTGAAACTGGAATAAACCACTTAAAATGCACGGCTGTAACTGAAATGCTGATCACAACAGTAAGCATTTTTGGAGAAGAAATTGTAAGAAACAGGCACCTATGTTTTGTTTGTATTACTCATGTACAGTCTACTTCTCTTCCTCCTGTGAATAAACTGTAAAAAGACCCAACACAGGCTGGATCGTAAAAAAAAAAAATAATGTGTGAGCTAAACATAATGAGCTTTGTTCCTTTCTCAGAAGATTCAAATGAGAAGGTGCAAGGGCTGCTCTGCTATATACATATATTTTTGGACACGCATAGGAATTCTGTGTAGATGAACCTCACTGGTATCCAAATTGGCTCAGAAGCTGACATTATGGGATTTGAAATATGTGAAGGTGAGGCTAGGACAATTTCCTCCATTAATGTGGCTTCATGAGTTAAAGCTCCACAGTGTCCTGTTTATTCTTATTTACTCTTAAGAAGCCCTTGTTAAAATTCTTGCTGGTTTTGATAGTAAGACAGAAGCCCACCAGTGAATGGCATCTTTTGAATAAAACAGTTCTGCTTACATCACTTAATAGCCACTTTGTCTGACATGTACTGGTTTTCTATCTTCGGTGTATCTTCTGTGTATTTTGTTTTGCTTAAGAGTCATTCCCCTCACTTGAGGTCAGAGACGTTTGCAAACCTTCTGCCTGAACCAGCTCCATTGAATTCTCTAAGCATAAGCATTGCAGTACCTTAGCTATGTGACTGATGAGCTATCAGCTCCTTCAGAGGAATAATACTCAGCCACTGGCACTGCTAAATTAGGGCAGACATGGAAGAAGAATCTCTTTTAATTGTGGTGTCATAAGAATTCACAAAATTACCTACGTACAGTGGTGAGTACACACATGTGGGATGGGACAGCTTGAGATACTGATAATGTTCCACACAGATTACGCAGCTGAATTTACCCCAGTTTAGAAGTAGCTGAAGTTGTTTGGTGTCTACTCGTTGGTCTCTGCAGCATGGGTAAGAAGTTTTCCAGTGCTGAACAGCCAAAAATTTGGATCATTCATTAGTTGTAGACACTGTGGTAACAGTAAGATTGTTGTAACAAGTTAATAAGAAATAAAGTGATAATGAAACTGTCATATTCAATTGGATATGAATTAGTATGGCAGATAAAAAGCTATTCCCAGCCCTGGCAGCAGCCATTCCAGAGCTGGACTGAAGCACAGCAGTACACAGGAGCTGCTGTTTTTGCTTCTCTACTGATAAAAGAGGGACTTGGACTCCAACACCTTCAGTCTGGCACTTTTCACAAGAATGAACAAAACAAACTTGGCCCAAAGGATGTGGCAAATTGAAAGGAGTTTGTTGTATGGCACATTTTATGCAATTAGTGTTGTGGTTGGTAAGAGAGTTACTTGCTGGGTTAATGCACTGTGAAACCTCTCCTGGATTACTGCTCTGTCCGTTTGGCCTGCTCTATCTCCTTATCACATAATTCCCTATTGGACTGAGGATATATTGTTAAATCTTAGCTTTGAAATGATGAATCAAGGTTGATTACGGTTAAATGTCTTAATTAGACCAAATGGTTTGATGGGCAGAGCAATTGTTCGATGGATGTATCATTTATAAAGTAGAACACTCCTGTTGGTGACACCCCGCCTGTTCCATCTGGGATGGGTGCCAAGGGGGCTCATTTTCCCTTGGCAGCACAAAGCTCAGCTGCCTGAGGTTATGGACTCCCATCTACCCTGGGCCTTGCAACCACGGTTATATTTTCTATGCTACTTCTTGGATAATGCTGCAGGAGCTGAACCCGTTTCTGAGACAGAGTGTGTGGAAAAACGAGTTACTCTGGAACGGCACTGCTGAACCTTCTGTGTGCAAATTTTGATAAAGAAGCAATTTCCTGGCCCTTTGTGCTTCACCAACTTTGCAGCTCTAGCCCAGTGAGCTCAGCATTGGAAAGTTTCAACCAGGTGTCTCTGTGACAGGTAGATTGTTTTCAAAATGCCTGGAACTTTATATGGAGTTCAATATGGAGATCTGCAGAGAAAGGAGTAACAATGCTGTTTTACTGTTGATCGTGAAATAAGTTTGACAAAGATGGATCACTAAATTGATGTTGCCTTGAAAATGCTCTGGTATTTTCTTTACAAAGTTCCTGTTGGGTAGAAGTTTATTACTTCTTAATTGAATTTCATTTTATAGTGAGAATGTCTTGAATGCATGTTAATTGTGCTATATCAAATGAGCCATGGATTTCTGTAAAGGTGTTTAAATAAAAATATATTCAAGAAATAAAAAGCCATATGTCCCTCCCCCTCTGTCATAATGCCTAAAATTCCCTAATATTTTATAATTGTTTCAGCACAATTTCCCAAACTTACTATAGAAAATACTGGTTATGAAAGGCAGCTTTTTCCAGTACCTTTTCCCAACTACCTGGGGTGGTATTTAATTTGAATTTTAGCATGTGAGAGAGAACTAAGAACTATTACCAATGCTTATACAGTTTCCTGATTAAATATTAAATTCATCTGATGATTAGTGCCTGGTTTAATTCGATTGCTTCTGGTATTTGGGCTAAAATATTAAGTGATCTCACCTGGAAACAACAGCAGACATGCAGTTGAGATGATCACCAGCTCACAAAAGACACAGGGGCAGATGAGCTTCTTGTGAAGAGGGATTGTGAAGGAGAACTACCAGGACAGTCTGCAAAATATTACCAAAATCTTGCCGTGTGCCTTGTCATCTCACCAGGGTGAAATATTTAATCTCCCTTCTCTAGGATGTTTGTTGTAACTGAAACAAGGAAAAAGCGAAATCAGGTCTCTGGCTCCTAGCTGATAAGTTGAGGACAGCTAAGGCAAGGATGGAACTGGAATCAAGAATATTGTCAGTAATAATTTCAGGATGTTTTTAAACCTTTACCTCTCTGGTTGTTGGAAATCCCCTGAGGGTATATCTATACATGACAAAGAGCCAGCTGAGCTCTTTTTAATCAAGATGATTTCAGGAAAGGGAATGGTGTAATTTTTTTGTGTCTTTATATGACTTTAATAATGTATTGTGAAATGTAAGTAACTTCAAAGAGGTTTTTGGTAGAAAACTCATGTTATTCTACAGCTCTTTCATAGAAGTATTAACATACACATGCACATGACTAAATTGTTTATTCATTTATTTTAATAATACCGGAGTCCTCAACATAAAACCAGTGTTTTACAGCTTCTTTCTATATACATATAGTCATATGTCTTCAAGTCTCCTTTTGTCTTTTCAAGATATTTTCTTGTTTCATCTATCTTTCTAATTCTCTTTAGCTGGCAGGTGTGTTTCTCAACAGTGGCGTTGTCCATATTCTAGGAGCTTACGAACTGTTCCAAAATTAATGTGGATTAGATTATACGTAAGAAGCTAATGAAGAATATCCCTTTGGACAGAAATGAGTAGTCATTATTTGGATTATGAATAAAATGCTCACTTTAGGTTTGGTGGTTTTTTTTTGTTGTTGTTTGTTTGTTTTTTTTTTTTTAATGCAGAAAAATAGAAAGTATGTGCTACCTGTAGAGATTTTTGTATATCATACTTTTAGTGCTAATTCGATTATTTTCATGACATTCATCCTTCAGTTCAGTGTTAATGAGGTGGCTGGCAAGAGAGCCTCTAATGATCCAGACTGCTTTTTCACTGCCTATTGAGAGGAGTCCTCCTCCCATGGGACAGGCACTGTTTGGTTGATTGCTTGGCTATTTGCATAATTATTCACTCAAAAAATAGTGTATGTGTGGATTTCAACAGCAGAGTAGTAGGTAACATTAATCAACTTCTTTGATTAATGTATTATTATTTACTTATTTGAAGTATTAAATTTTAACTAATTAAATACATAAATGAAAAAATTAAGAGGGTTATAAGTAGTGAAATTATTTTAAACAAACAGGTCTACTCTTCAGGTAAATTCTGCTTTCTCTTGCTGTGATGAGACCTTTGGATTTAACCAAAATTAACATTTTGTCTGACAAAGCTTTTTTTTTTTTCTTCTTCCATTTTCATAGTAAAGCAGCATTTTCCATTAATTAGTTTCCTGGTATCATTATTGTTATTTAAAAGATTAGGAAAAAAAAAAAAAAGAGACTGTGGCACATTTACAGAACAGGCTGGATTAGATGACCTGTAAGGGTCCCTTCTAATCCCAGCTCTTTTATGACCTTGGGGAAATTGAATGTAACTTATTCCCTGCTCACTTTCCCCAAGGCTCAATTTCTCCTTCTTTCCAGATTCCTGTATATTTGTCCCCTTCACCCCTGCCCGAAGCAGCACATGGGGATGGGGAATGGGGACTGTGGCCAGCCCATAACACCTCATCCTCACACCTCTGCCCTGCTCCAGCATGGGGCCTCTCCACAGACTACCCGTCCTTCAGGATAAACCTGCTCCATCAGGGCATCTCCCCGGCCACAGCTCCTTCAGGGAATGTACCCTGCTCTCGTGGGCCCTCACAGTTCCCTCAGAAGGAATGGTGAGGTCAGCCAGCTCCTTAAATAGGCTGTGCTCTAACAGAATCCATTGTTTCCCTGTGGAACACCAACTTCCCTAGTTTGGAGGAGAAGCCCTTAAAGTATTGGAGTGCAAGGCAAGTACCCAACATAGGTGGTTCAGGCTCTTAAATACCAGGGGTGATGTTTTAAGATTAATCAGAGCCCACATTCTAGGGAGAATAAAGTACTATAAATCATGGAGGCATATTCTGTAAGTCTGAGCAGAAGGTGTCATATACCTGAAAAACCTCAGCTCAGCATATACAACACTCTTATCCTGGATTTCCTGTTTCAATTCAGTGTTCCCAAGATAGTACAGGTAAGGAAAAAGATTTCTCTTAGCCTCTAGCAAAGCATAATTTAGTGTATAACCAGTTAATTGTCCTCATCTTTTACAGCATACTATAAATCAGCTTTTGAGAGAGTATTGGTAGGAATATCAGTGTTTAGATATTAAAAAGGCAATCAACAAATTCTTCAGATTATTTTCAGCACTTTTTAAAGGAACAATAAAATAATACAAAGCAGATTTCTATATATGGTTAAGCTGGAAACCATTTTAGCATGTGATGGTCCTCCTTGGATGTTAATAATTTTTGTTTTTAATGCAGTTAGTCACAGTCGTGGTTTGTTAGAAGTAGTAGGACAGACCACTTTGGTGGAATCCATAATTCTACATTTTTCTAAGGAAAATGTAGAGCAAACATTTCAATATGACCAAAAAGCCAAAGAGATAAACTTCAGAAGGGAAATTTGTGAATTGGTCAGATGCTTAGTGAGAAAGAGCAGAACTATAGCTGTTATTTAAATTTTAGATTGAAAGCTGGATGGAGCAATGCTGTATTTAGAGACGTCATTGGGGTTTGTGGCAACATGGCCAAAGGAATATGTGAGGGATTCTGTGGAACAAGTGAAAGCACTGAGAAGCACAACTACTGTACTCTGTTTTTTCATGCAGTCATTGCATCCAGTATATCAGTTTCTTCAGCATTTTTGCTCATGCGGCCAGGAGGAGTTGGATATTTATGCGAGGGAGACGGGTGATTAGGGCTGTGGAAGGGAGCGTGTGTTTTGTCAGGGTATTAACGCAGCTCAAGGTCTCTTGTCACAAGTGTTTATGGTGATGAGACAAATACAGAGCAATTACCAGTTACTGGGTAATAATTTGGCAACATTTTCAAAGTGGTAAACAGAAGTGACTGGAGTAATATATGAGTTGGGGCATCATCCCAAAAACCTATCAACACTAATTACAGATTTGGTGCACCAGGTGATCGTTCAGCAAACATTTGCAACTCTTACGCTTTTTTTGTTTGTTTCCATGAGCTGCAGTCCTCAGCGTGGGACCATAGCTCTTCCCTGCCAGCCTCCCACACTGTGCTTTCCCTGCTTCCTTTTGCACATGGATTTGTCATGGAAAGACAAGATATTTGAGAACTATCTGGGCTGGAGGAAACCAGTTGCACCTCATGGACTGTCTTTCAAGGGTCAAAATTATACTGTTAATACTTGATATACAAGTTAATGTTTCTAATAAGGATAATAAGGAATATATTTAATTGGGAATTGTACATGGGACACATGAGATCTGTTCTTAGCTCTGCCAGACTTTCTGTGTCAATATTCGTTAGTGTGTTCATGGTTACAGCTCCTGCTTTTAAAGAGAACGGATATTTCTGTGTGAGGGTAGCAAATGTACCTGTGACTGAATACAGATACCTCATCAATAAGGTGCACATAAATATCTAGAATAGATGTGAAATTGTCAGACAATATAGGCCAGAGTTGTGCTTAGGGTCAGCTTTATTTGTAAAATCAAAATACTCCAGTTCATAGAGACACTGACAGGCATACATCCTTAATGAATCACTAGGGGAGGGAAGAAAAAATCCAAACCCCCAAACCTTAAAAAGACAACCAAAATACCCCCACACAGCATCCTAAAAAGTCAAAAGAGAAAACCAAGCCCTTACAAAAAGCCAATGAGCCAACAAAAAAACAACAAAACACTTAAGATATTGAATATGGCAGTTCTTAGAGTAAACCTTTAAAGCAAAATTTTTCCAGCAGACTGAACAACCTCATTTTCAGCTTGTTGCTCCCATCTTCTCCCATGCAGGAAAACTCTGTGCGCACAGGTGAGCTCGAGCACAGCAGCAGTTGCACTGAAATTAGTGAGGCTCTGCATCTGCTTATCTACACAGGCTGCAGCTGTGCTGAAATAGGGACACAATTAACAAAACTTTTGATTGTTTTTTTTTTCCTGGTTTCCTGGCATCTTTCAACACTTTTTCCTGGCATTCACTCCCTTGTGAAAACAGGGAATATAGTGGCAATATTGTAACTACTTCAGATTTATATTCTTATATGCATTTTAACACAGGGATAATGTGAGAGGAGCTTTCCAAGGGTGAAAGAGTTGTACTATGAGTTAGATCATTCTTTTTGAGGGAATTTATTTTCAAAAATATTTCTCTTTAATGACTGTGTTACTGTACTGTGTGTACTGATTTCCAAAGGGGAGTTTTATGTTCTTGTACTTTGGTAGGTTTTTCCTTAAATTATAGATGGAATGATGCTGGTGGGAATGCTACTGCTTGAAGGAGATAAAGCACTACTCTGGCATGTTTCACTCAAGTCTCACGTGAAACCAGCCTGGTGGTCTGAGCTCTGGCTAATGACAGTCCTTCAGTGTGGTACTTACCTTCTTTTGTGGTGCAAGGCAGCCCTTCCCTCTAACAAATGCCACAGACACTTGTTTCTAGGTTGTCCTCCCCCTCTATGGCTTTTCTACATCACTGGAACAGGCTCTGTAAGAACACAGTCTAAGTGACCTTCTGTGATGTGATTTGCAGTCTCATTAACTTTCTTATCAAGCCTAGTCCTGAACGCTGAAGTCTGCAGCATTCGTCTGCACGCTTTGCCAAGGGAGCTGACACTGCATAGAAACATCATAGCTTCAAGTGCCAGTGGATGGCTTACTGTTAAATCTGTTAGGAATGCTTGCATGAGCCTTGCTGAAGCTGAAAAAACCCTATAACTTGTAACATGCTGTCATGAATCCGTAATGTTTTTTCATTTGTAAAATAGGTAGTTTTTTTAGGGTAAAAGCATATTAGCTGGACAGCCCCTGGACACTTCTCCAGGCAGTGTGTATGGCTGAGTCCCTGGGCCTTTGAGACTTATTCAACAAGGCATCAAGAATTTCAATTTATGTTAAACAGTTTAAAGAATTCTTTCCTTGAAACTGAAATAAGAACCAGGATAGTGGACCAAGCAGTTGCCTTCTCAGGGTAGCTAAGGATGTTAAAGCATTTGACCTTAACTTCACATTGCAAACTGCTGGTGTTGTTTCACCACAGTTTTTGTAGGCGATCTGTATTTATCCTGCCTTCTGGGAGTAGTGGAGTTGTGATATGGAAGAGTTTCTTGTGTTAATTTTGGCATTATCAAACAAGTTTCAATCTAAACAGTTAAAGTTGGCTAGTTGTTTAACACCCAAACATACTACTGAGTGTTGCAATTAATGATACAGTCATTTTCTGTGAATGGGGAAGCCTTGTGCTTTTAGACCTACGGTAGCCCATGAAGTGGTGGTAAGATCTACTGAGTAAAAAAAGATTTTCCCAGTTAGCCTGGGTCCTTGTGGTTATTCTGGCATCTGTTTAGATCACTGGGTTCATTACATGTGTAAAAGGCAGCAGCCCTGTAAGTGCCTGAGCTCTCTGCTAATGAGTAGTACAAAACATGTTTCTGCCCGTGGTTTTTTTTTTTTTCCCCTTTCTTTTCTTGTGACTGCAGGGATTACAGTGTGTTTCCATAGGTAAGTATTTGTTTGGACAAGTCTGCCTCTTTTTGTTAATAATCCTACCTATGTCCTGATTCTGACTGGAATTCATCCTCTAGGCTTGAGGTGTTTAACAGATTCTTCTGGCTTTTACCTCTGGGTGACCAGAATAGCTGGATATTACCAAATACAGATAATAACTGGAGATTGGCAGGATCCGTAGATGAACTTCTGGTCTACATTAATTCTAAGTGTGCTTCTGAGGGCAGAAGAAAATCAGTGGTAGAGAGTTCCACAGCCAAGGTTGTGGCCATAAACTACCTCAGAATTATCAGCTCTAGTGGAGTTTTTTTCAAGTGAGTAGAGGAGCTTTGAAAGCTGGGATGGGAGTTTAAATATTGTCCAAAAAGGAGTGACAAAGAGGGTAGAAGCTGCTTGGTTTTTAAAGAAAGAAATGAAAATGTGAGGGGAGGAAGTGCAGCATCCAAAGGAACACAGGAGTCTTTTAGGGCCCAGTTAAACAGAAACTCGGAAGTTTTCTTTTGATACACCTTGGTGGTTTTGTTATACCTGCACTGTAATTCACAGTCATCCCACACACAGCCCAGTGTTGCTGTGTTAATTGAAGATTTAGTCATCCAGGAAGATTAGCCCAGTGTACTCCTTGAAAATTGCATATCATGTCATTAAACTAAAGTTATGCTGGACAGTTTGTTGCAGAAAGTTAATCATTTTGTCCTCCAGATCCTTGGAGAGCCATTAGAAAAATTATACTCCTTTAACTGTTTTTCAGAATGTAGTCTGCATTTTATTTTTCTGGTGCTAATAAGTGTGCAGTTAGTCCTCATGGTGTTGTCTTTTGATTCTATTACTCTGTGACCATCACAAAATATGCAGCAGCAAAATGCATCAAGAAACAAAGTGCTACATTTACCAAGAGCTCCATATTATATTAGCCAAACTTCGCTATTAACATTTCATGAGCAGAGATTAATAAAACATTACACAATTAAATATTTCATATTATCAATTGCTCCTGATTAGCAAGCTCATGAATAGTGTGGAAAAATATGATAGGTTGAACACTCTTCAGTATTATATGTGATGCTGGAAGGGCAAACCTATTACTTTAGTAAGTCATAGTTGATTTGGTGCAAATCACACATTCATTTAGCAAGTTCATTCTTTTAACCAAACTAATCATAAATAATTGTTATGTCACTACTTGTCAGTAATCAGTTTATACTTTAACTGGTGTGCAAAAAGTTTAATTTTTCGATAGGTTTATTCCTGCATTATTTATTTGGATAACTTTGATTAAATAATTCTCAAATTGACCTGGAGGGGATTTGTCAGCAGGAAGACAGTATTTATTGCATATGAAAAGATTTTATTCATGAATTCTGGCTTCAGAAGAGCTGTTTCATAAGATGCCTATCTTTAGAAAGTATTTATGTGGCAATTACATAGTATTTATTTATGCCCTTATGCACCAAAATAAGCCAGTTTGTAAAAGCCTTGCTCAAGCTGCTGAGGAATAATTTGCAGGAGTGGATTGAGCAAAGACAATCTGACACCACTAATGTCACTTCTAAAAGGTGTCCCATTCCTCAGTGATGGAGATTTTTCTCCTCTCAGTATGTTTTTTCTCCTCTCCATTTTAAAAGGCTGCGTTCTGGTACTGGGAGAAGCCTAGTAATAGAGATTTATACTAATTAAAGCACATACTCCTCTAGACACCTTTCCCTTCCATTTTTAGCCCTGAAATAATAAATCTTCCTATTCAGAGTTCTCTCTTCTCTGCATGCTTTCAGTTTTCACTTCTTAAAAAGTGGGTATTTTCATGAGTCATGTATTAAAACTTATCTATTATGAATTGAAAGGGTTTTGGTCTTTTCTGCAGTGTTCACTGTAAAGAGAAAATCTACGTCCTCTCACAGCTTGGCTCACTTGGGAATTCAGCCACTTTTCTGGGGTTTTTTATGGTCCCCTGTGGTATTTGCTGATCATTCGTTAAATAGCAGGGTATTCTGTCATCCTCTTCTGTTCCCTGAAGCTACTCTCTTTGTCCTGAAATGCTCTTCTATTGTTGTGAAAATTCTCAGGTTTTCTGAGAAAGGGACTGGTTAAAAAATGTCATTATAGAAATTATTCATCTGTTGACAATCCTGCAACCACACAGGGCACAGCAGCAGGGGGAGGGCTTAGGTGGAGGAACACATTTCAGTGAATTTAAAGGTAACTCAGACTGTCCTTCCCTCTGCCACACTGTTCCTGTGATGGTGCAGTACTGATCCAGTTTGTGCCAAGTGCCCTCAAAAGCAGGCCTGGGAAATGTTTGAAATAAGGCTAACAAGCAAAAGATTAAATGTAATGACATTATTTTCTTTCTTCTAACTTATTTTTTTTAATATAAATTACTTTAAACCTTGATAGGTGAAGAGCCATTTAGAATAAGTAGCAAGGCTTAATCAAGACCCATGAAGTAATTTAATTTTCTTTACAACATCTTGTAGCCAACTGATACAATGTTAAACTTCTATCACAATTATAATCATGATCCAAACTAGAAATTCAGTACAGATGTTAATTCCCCTTGTTTACTTAAAATTGTGAAAACAGCAGTTGATGGCAGTGTAAGAAGAAAAATACCTGGAGGTAATTCTTTCAAAAGCAATCATTCGGGAATGTCTAAACTGAACTTGTTTGAAAGGGAGGATGAGCAAACATTTACATATGAAATGTAAATTTCATACACAGTAAGAGTGCCCACAGTTAGAGAGCTCATCAACATTTAGAAGATTACGAGAGAAATAATTTCTTACATAAATGAACTATGTAAAGTAAGTGCAAACAAAGAGGGACAGAATTCACTGAACTGAGAAGTTATGGAAAGGGAGAGGGAAAACTTAATTGTTTTCAAGGCAAGTTACCATTAATAGTTTGAGATTTTTTCAGGGAGAAGACACTGACTGAGAATTAAGAGTGAATTTTTATAAAAGCATGCACAGGGGATTTTGTCTTTACAGAGGCAGAGATCCCTTTTAGAGGTAAAACTGGAAAATCTCTGTCTTAACAGGTAAAGGTGGAATCCTGGCTGCATGAAAATCAGTAGTAAAAACTGTTAACTTTTTGAAAAGAACCGGGATTTTTCTCATTTTTACCTATTGGAGTAAGCACTTATCTAAGAACCAGAACATTCTGGATTCTGACTCGTAGGTCTATATGATAAATATATTCTCAAGATCTTGTCCTCACTTTTAAACCTGCATGGTGTTTCTCATGAACTGCAGAGACAAATAAAAGGTCCTATTCATATAAACATAATCTAATTTATTAGGTTTGTTATTTGTGGTATGAACATTTTACAGTTGTCTGTGACTAAATTCTGTCTCTCTCCATGATGTAAATGCCTTACAAAAGGACTTCTTCATTTTTTTTAACCCTAAGTCTGATTTTCCTTGCAGTTCTGAAGTTGCTGGGAATGTTGATTGAACAGTTTGGCTTATCCTGAGAATGGTATTCTCCTGCATGCATACCAGTGTTCATACCTAACTAGCCAAGCCCCATGCAAATGTGAGAAGGGTTATTAGGAAATGTTCAACCTTGAGGTGCCACAAGGGCACCGCTTGGTTCTGAGTGTTTGGGGAACTCACGGACTGCTTATGATTTATTTGACACTTTATTTGGCTCAATGAAGCAAGAGAGGATTTGGTCTGCAGTGAGGTCCATTGCTGTGGATAGTGCCCAACCCTGTAGACTACAGATTGATCCTCTCACTTTCAACTTGCCACCTACTTGTAATTAAGACAATCATCAGCAGCTTGATGCTTAAAACACAAACCAGGGATGTGTGAAGGAGATAGTCTATTCCCAGCCATCACACCTATTTCACCTTGCATGAAGCAGTCCAAGAGTCACTGCCTGAGAGTGAACAAGCACGAACAGGACTCTCCAAGCCAGTGGTTAGAGGATGGAGAAGTTCTGGTGCCAGAACAAAGGCCCTACAGAATTTTATCCTCACAGGAGGACCCCAGGAGGGTTCCCTAATCCAGGAGTCTCTAATTTCTGCTTGAGAAATCAGCATGTGCCTGAGCACCATGTATACAGAAAGGCTGATATAGCTGGACTGTGTTGCACTTACTAAGCACGCTCTACAAATGTGGCCATTCACCTTGAATACAGGAAGGAAAAGAATCCATGTTTTTCACATGATTTAAAAAGTAAGAGAACAGTCAGCGCACAGCATGTTAAATGTCTTTCAATGAAAACTAATGGGTGATATAATTACAGAAATTCTCAGTTTATGTGTCACTGGGTACTGGTCACACTAAAAACATCTAGGTTTGTGCAGGCACCTGAGACTCCTCATGTAAATACACATATACAAACATTTGTAGTTACACCTGTATTGTTTATGTATACATAAATACATAGATTTGAAGAAATCTGCAGGTTTAGGAGATCATTTGAATGAAAATTTAGAAATTAACAAGGATTTGAGTCTAAATAAAAATTAGTGAAACTTTAGATGATTTGGTTATCTTGGGCTTCCAGTCCTAAGTAAACAATTTGAATGACAAGGTCATACTCTGTAGATATTTCTTTCTCTGACTTCAGGAAAGCACTTAAATATGAAAGTTCCATGAACTTCAGTGTGACTTATATGCACTCAGACTTGTACACATGCTTCAGTCAGGACTGTGGAATGCTTTTGCCTCTCTGATTGACAGATAGGACTTTTTTTTCCTGGCTACTTTCAGTAAATACTCTAATTCAAATGTAAACCAGATCTTAATACAGTAAATGTTTTCCCATGGTATAAAAGTGTTTTTCAACTACCACTGATTTTGAAGAGTCAAATAGCAAACTGTAAAGTACCTATAAATAATAAACCTCGCCCAATATTTTAAAATTAAAAATTTAAGTATTTGTACAAATTTCTGAAAGAATTTTAGAAATTTTAGAAATTTTAGAAATACTTCAGACCTTGAAAATTTTGGAACTAATCTACTAAAAATATTTGGTTAGTTTCCCCTCAAACATATTTTGTTATCAGGATTTAATTAATTGGCAATGATTTTGGGTAAAACAGACATTTCTCTTCTATATCAAAAGGCAGTCATGGGAACTGGTTAGAATTTCCCAGTATGCAAGTTTTCCACCACTTTTATGTTTTATTCGGGATTGTGCTTAAATATTTTCCCAGCGTTATCAAGCATTAACCATTTTCTGACAGGCAGCCTTGTTTGGATTCATCCTGCTGACCTACAGATGAATGACACCATATCCAGTACAGCTGGAAAATATCTGCAAAAATATTAATCATATAAATGATTGATGAATTTTTCTACAGTTCATTGAATAATTTATTTTCATGACTGGTATTCAATAAACTCTACAGCCAGCCTTAAACCTGCTCTAATAAGTAGGCACCATCCATCACCTGTCAATGACCGATGCAGCACCCCTGCCATCCAGGTCCCATAATTCTCCATTTTAAAGGGAAAAATGGTAAGTCTGGTCACCTTTTCTACAACCTTTAAAGCCTCTTCTGAAGTTAAAAAATCGGATGCTTATGTTAACCTTTCTGACAAGTTCTTCCAGAGTTTGTGACAGATTGCCCAGTTCTGCTCTGGTGGAGCCGCGGCAGTGGCAGCACCTGGCGGTGCAGCCGGTCACTGGCTGGCAGTGCTGGTGCTGCTTTGGGACAGTGTGGAATGGAAGCTCTGAGTCAGTCCTCCTGCAGGCTGATCCTCAGTTACAAGGCTCTCTGGGTAAAGTTACCCAGTACCTTCCTCAGGAAGCTCTCTCCTACTTTTGGATGTAGCCAAATGTAGGTGTTCCAGCTGTCAAGTGGTACCATGTGCAGGTAGTTTTTTCATGATGTTTTATCATCTTTTACTCAAGAACTGAGTCATCAGCTGGACACAACCTTCTGTGGTGAAATTTTTTTCTCCCCTTTGGAATGCCTTTTCTTCTTTAGGCCTTTAAATTTTGGAATTTTAGACTCGGAACTTTAATGATCTTCTTTCTAAAATAATGCATGTCCTGAACTGAGAGATAGAAAGTGGGATAGAGTGCCCACAGGAGCCACAGACCATCTGTATGCTTTTAGCTGTTATTTGGGTGCCTTATTTCTACTCTTCCTTTGTATGTCATTTTTGATATGTTAGTACATGTTACTTAATGATAAGAAGAATTGGGACATTCAGACTAGAACGATACATTTGAATTAATGAGAATTAGTATCACATTTAGTGTTTGAATGATTATTTATTTTTTGTTTTGAATTAAAATTTATTTAGTCAATGTTGTGTTCATAGAAAGTTAACTTAGATGTATATATGTCAATAATAGAAAAATGATTCCAGAACAATATGGTCTTTCAAAGAGGTGTAATTTCTTCTTAAGTGTGTTAACTTACACAGGTAGGACAGTTACAGAATTCTGTGAGTGGACAATTTCAAAGCAATGAGTGACTTAAAATTAATATCATGAGAAACTTTTGTATCACTTTGAGATGCAAGAATATTTGTGAAAGTAATGGTCAGTTCCTAAGGTATTTTTGTGTTACCCTTTCTGATGGGAAAAGTGGTGAAGCCATCCTTTACATCCCTGCACAGGTGGAGGTGGGAATACATTTGATATCAGGGTTTATCAGTGCTGGTAATAATGATTAAGAGAATTGTTGACAGACTGCAAAGTGCTGCTGCAGGCCTACATCCATTTTCTATCATGTTCTGCCTGTATCACATCAAGAATAATGAGTAATATTAGGACAGGACCCAAAGATCAGTGCCTGTCTCAGGAATTGTGCACAGTTTGCAGATCTACATTCAGTGACATAATTAACTGTGTTATTTCCTCCTCTGTAATTTCTTTTCTTCTCTGTAATAACGAGCATTGTTTACAGTTTACACTCACTGCTATCTAATGTGCAAAAATTCAGACTTCAAACCTAAATTCGCCAAATTAAGTTAAAGAACAATATTTTAATTTTTAAAATATTGTAGCCATTCCTATTTATGACCCTTTTCCTACTTCTTGCAAATTCTCTCTGATATTGTCTTTGATAAATATCTGCCATCTTCCTTGTAAAATGTGCAGTAACTTTCTTTATGTAATTGAGAGCCCTTTAAAACTTATTCTTAACTGCTGAGGGACTGCCTCTGTGACTTTAAGATATATTGAGATTTATAGTTTTATTACTTTTGCACTTGAATACTGCAGTTTTCTCCTATTTGAAGTGCCAGAGAAATTGGTGAAAATATTTCAATTAATACAAAATGCCACTGCTGGCATTATTACTTGCTTCAAAAGTTAAAGTATTTTCCTGCTATTCTCAAACTTTTTATAATGACTTCTGGTTCAAGCCTTTTTGCATTTTAAGACTTTTTACTTGACTTACAAAAGACCCTTGATGGACCTTAAATTTGCATATTTGCATGACTTGTCCATCCATACTTTTTCAGCCTCACTTACGTTTTATTGTCAGCTTTGCTCTGTGCCTTCCCTGATGAGCAGCTGTGACTTGATGTGATCAGTTCAGGGTTAGATCTGTATTTAGCTTTAGGACTACCTTGAATGCAAAGCAGGCTGCATGGTTATCTCCATTACAGCAGGGCCAAGCCAGTGTAGCTTCACTAGATTTTATGTTTGTAACTATTTTTCGTTACTTGTTTATCAGATTGACTGCCTGAAATGAGTTTATCATTTTTATTGCCATTGCATTTGTATATTGATCCGTTCCTTTAAAGGGCTGTGTTTGCTATGGAATGTGCAATGTCCTCTGTGCTGTGGGAGGTCATAAACATTTGGAAAGTGCTCAGCCCCAGCATGGCTAATCTTGATAGTCTGTCATAATTCATGTATCAACACCAAACCAATATGATCTCCTTTTGCACAAGGGGGCTTTGGGAAGGCCGTGAGATGTTGATTGTACACAGGCTCCTCCTCTTTGACCTGCTCATGTGGGGCTGGTTCTTTTAAGCAGCAGCCTGATGAATGGCCAGGAAGAGGCTACAAGTTTATGGAAGTTTTCCTCATATTGTTTTGTCATGGGAATATTTTCTTGACTACACAGATGGAAAAGTAGAGGTAAATTCTTGGCAAAAGATCCATGAAGGATCGTCCTTCCATGATCCTTCAGTGCTCAAGATAATTAGCACTGAATGTTGCTCAGCTTGAAAGTGATGCTCATTAGCATTAATTGAAAGGCATAAAAAAGAAAATTTATTTTATACCTCAGGAAAAACATAACATCAAAAGTTCCACACATTTAAATTTTCTAGATTTCTGAAAAATCAAATTATTTATTTTTTCAAATAAAAAGTCCAGCAATCTCTAAGATATTCAAGTGTTGTCAGAAATGGAAACTAGGAATTTTATAGGTCAATAGAGACACAGTAAAATCCCCAGCAGTCAGATATCAAGAATTTAGATTAGTCTCCTGGCCTATCCAGGCCATCTACGTGTGTGAGGCACAAATTCTCTAACAGGAAAGGGCTAAAAGGTCTGCTGCACTTCCTCCTTGAGTACTTCCTTGTTTGTTCCTCCAGATCATGGAACACTGGAATAATTGTGTGTTCAAGGCAGCCAGAGCAGCCCTGGATTTGACCTCCAGGAACTCCAAGCTACCCTTAATCATAGCTGCCACTAACGGCTCAATTCCAAGAGGAAACTTGATGCAGTGTTGTCAAAAATGTTAATATGAAATGAAATAGGACAGCATAGAACAAAACTCAGAAGAGAAGACAATGTCCTTTGAGCTGTTTCTACCATCTTCACTCTCTCTGTTTTTCAAAGTAGATAAATGTAACTTACCACAACCACCATCAGAAGTACTTAGGTATTTATCTTAGGCTTTGTTTAATAAAGCAGTGATACTATACCATTTAATACATATTCATATTTAGGTACTACCAAATTAGGTCTTCTCATTTGTTTCATGTTCACTGACAGGGAATGTTATGGATATAAACCCTTTCAACATCAAAAATTCTACAAAACCTATAGATATATTCATACCGCACCATGTGCTCATACCTTAGCTGCTGGAAATAATTCAGTGAGAGCTCTCTATTAACTCCTTCTTTTAGTAAAAGAGAATCACAACTGGACATCGATAGTGATAGGATTAAAAAAAAACCCTTGGATATATCTATTGCTAGTTTATCTTAACAACAGACTCACAACTGGACATCGATAGTGATAGGATTAAAAAAAAACCCTTGGATATATCTATTGCTAGTTTATCTTAACATAATTTAAGATGGAAGGCACATCTTAAGGTGTTAACGCCTGTCAGACCAAGGTCAATTTTGTATTTTAGTAAATGATAAGAAATAGATGAGTGATTGCAATGTAACTGCACATCAGCAGGGCTTATGTATACAGATAAGGTGCTTTTCTTTGTGAAATGTTTGGTGTTGATGATCATGGCATTGGCTTATCTGGTGGAGTAAGGATCATGAAGTTCAACATAAGCTTTTGTATTGGTCATGATGTGATGGAGTTCTGTAAAATATCAACGTCTGAAGCAGTTAAACAGAGGATGAGTATTCAGCATTTCTAATTATTCTAGAGCTAAGGACCAATTGGTAAAATAATTAAGCCAGTGTAAATCAAGCAAGTGTTTTTTCTTGTTTTGGATGTGAAGCTTTGGAGTGATCTGTGGAAGCTGACCTACAAATCAGTTTCAAAATGTTAGACATCTCTTTTCAGTTACCAAACAATACAATCTCTACCTCATATTCTTAAGCATTTTTATTTTGGAAGCAGAAAATTTAGCTAAGTAACAGTAGTAGTTTGTTCCTTTTTCCCCAATCACGAGGTTCTGGCCACTACACCTCAGCTCATATTCTCCATTTAGTGTTTGGTGTATATTTAAGATGAGACTTAGTTCTGCTAATTAGAAAACGACTTCTGTCTTCTCTTAAGCATTCTCTTAAAGTTTCTTCTCTTAAGAGTGAGCTTAAAGACTGTTGGATCTGTCAAGATTATTAAACTGTCAGTTAAACATTTGAAAGAAAACAAAGCTATTGTGAATTTTTACATTAGGAAATGAAAGGGCTGGATGCCAAATGACAGCAACAAAACAGGTAATGTGTTACTTCAGCATGTCAGAAAATGAAAAATTTGCTCTTTCTGCTACCCAATTCTTAACGTGATTTTCTGCTGACACTATAGTGTAAATTTCAAGAAAGGACTGAAGGAAAAAGATTCTGATCTTTGAAAGTAACCTCATAAAAAAACTAATTAAAAAAAAATCAGCAATCCTATTGGTTATCTGTATTTGAAGACTGTAACTTCAGCTAGCATTGTACCCAAGTGTGGAGAGCTCTTTGCCAAATCGGCTCCGTTTCTTGCAACAGGCTTACCTTGCTTTGATCTTCACCAGCTCCTCAGACTGTGATCACAGCTGTTTGGAGATAATGGTCTATGCTATCTATGCCTTTTGTTGGAAATGCAGTTTACAGCTTGTCTAGGAGAAGGGAACACCTTGTCCCAGCAAGGGATGGATCAGATGGCTGAAGATCACAACAGGCTGCCCCATCATTACATGCCCAGAGCTTGGCTCAGCAGGCTCTGATTGTCAAAAGCAATATATATTTTTCCTTGATTTATGTGTTTTTAATGGCTTCATCTTGTGCTTTCACACTGTCTAATCATATCACATTCCAAACACGATGTAATGCAATTCACTTTTTTCTGTCTCTGACTAAATTAACAATGGAGAAGAGGTGTGGGAAATGTTCTATGGAATAACTTATTCACTTTCACTTTCTTTACTTTCTTCAAAATTTCTGCAGGATTACTTTTGGCTTTCCTTACAACTGAGCAGCTTGCTCCCTTGAGCCATTTCCTCAGGGACTTTTCTGTCTTTTACCTTGCCATTTATCACTATTACTTCCTCCACTTGCACCGTTTCTTTCTGCAATCTCTTTTTCTGTTACAGTTGTTTTGTATTTCTTTGGTTTAGGGTATTTCTTTTCATTTTCAATTTATTCTTATTTAGATTTACTCTGTGTAGATTCAATTATCTTTGCCAGACATGGCAATATTTTGTGATATGCTCATTTTTTTTCCTTGAAGATTATTCACATTATTCCCTGTAGTTCCAATCTCAAGTGACTAATGTTTTGATCAGTTATTCATTATGCTTTTATTTTCTCTTTCATAGTCTGCATCATTCTGGTTTGATTAGTTTCTTTGTATATATTTGTTTTGTTTTCTGTTTACCCCCTTCTGTCTACACCTCTCTTGCATGCTCAGTCATCTCTTTAAAATGCACAAAGTAAAATTACTGACTTGTAGCTTTAAAAAAAAAAGTATCCCAGATGGTAACCAATTATAAACTCCAAAGTTGGCAGCTGTTAACAGGACCAAAATGCCTTCTGCTCTTGTCTGCAGTTTGACACCTCTAAGTGCAGACTGATTTGCCAGACAGGCAAATACTTAATAAAATTACTGCTTGAAGTTTTCTCTGTCTCTGAAACATAAAAACCTTCTGGAAGCTTCGGGGACACATTTTAAAACATGAACTAATTACCATGGTTTTATAAAGGACTTTATTGATGCTATCATATGTTACTAAATTCATATCAACAAGGATGTCCAAATACATAAGAAGTAATCAAGCACTTACTGAAACTTGATGAGTTCTGTAGCCTTTTCTCAATGGGTCCTGCAGCAGCTGTACCATTATTGACTGCTGCACTAAGTAGTTTTTGAATGTTTGGTGTCAGCATTGCAGACCTCATCATTTATGAATTGCCATTTTCTCTGTCCTTCATTTGTACCTGCTTGGATTTTTGCAGCGGGGAAACAATAATTTAAAAATGTTTGTTTTAAGTCACTCAAAAATTGGTTCTGAAAGAATCCAGATTTTATGTTTGTTTGTGCCAGAACATCTTGTCAGCCAATATAGCTCACAGAATTTGTTGCCTTTTTTTTGGTTTGGATTCCTCATTTCCTCTTGGTTTTTCTTCAAGCTACACAAGTAGTCATCTATATAATTTTTACTTCTAGCCATATTATTACAGATATTATTACAATTTTTCTCTCTGTACTGTAGCAGAATTTCATTGTTGCATTAGATGCAGGAGTCCTGCATGTCTGGAAATTTCTCTATGCATTTTCTCCCTGAATGAACGAAGACCCTGTTTTCAGTTTGATTACAAAAGATTAATAAACAGGAGTGGAATTTTTAGTGACAGATGCGGCACAAGATGATGATGAGAGGTTTATTTTATTTTTCTTTAGATGAAGGCAAGATAACAAATCTCTTATTTCTACCAGAATAGAGTTACTTTATTCTATGCCAGTCAGTGATGAGTTTTCAGAGCTGTTTGTCATCAGTGGTCTCAGAAATCCCGAGAAGTGTTAGAATGCAGTCAAAATTGTAATGACTGACATGCAGTTGACATATTCTGAAGGAGTTAGTAAACTGTAAAATAAATTCTTTGTGCAGTACCATGATTATTGCACCAATGTTTCTTAGTATGAAAGCCTGTTGTCAAAGTTTTGTGTCTATCCTCAGACAGCAAAAGGAATAGACTGATTTCCAGAGGCATCCACAGAACTTTTCACTTATTTCCTCAAGGTAATTAACAGTATTTAAGCATGTGAATTCTCCTGAGTTCTGTTTTCCTTCAGGTCAGTAGGAACTATCCATGTGCTTCAATCTCTTGCTGGAAAAGGGCTACATGTTTAGACTCCCAAATTGGAATGGGCACCGTCTGCCCAGGGACGTGGTGGAGTCATCATCCCTGGATGTGTTTAAAAAAAGATTGGATGTAGCACTCAGTGCCATGGTTTAGTTGAGGTGGTGTTAGGGCATGGGTTGGACTCGGTTATCTTGAAGGTCTCTTCCAACCTAGTGATTCTGTGATTTAATTATATATGGTTGAGTGCCTAGATTGGATATCTGACCTACGTTTGCTTATCATGGATTTATTTCAGTTGATTGTGATAACTAGAGATAGTATTTTTCAGATTAGGTATCATATACTTTTGAAATGTTTGTTTCCTTTCATTGTATGTTGAACAGCACAACTGAAAATAAAGTCATTTATTCATGCAAGGCCTTCACATTGCTGGACATATTTACAACTGCTCAGTGGCAGGAGGATTCTAGAATTGGACAGATGTTATACTAAAAGTGGATTGTTGATCAAGAATCAAATTTAATGTATGCTCTTTTGAGTGATTCTTCCAAATTAAAATATTTCTCACTTTAGAGTTCAGTTACCCAAGGGACAAATCATCAATTTCCATTTTAGTGGTTTCAATTTCTTTTGTATCAATGTTTCTGCTTTCTCCAGTTATTAAGTAAATGGATGGTTTTCATACAACCACTTACAATACCTAACTACACAACTGCTCCAAATAATTGTCATCTGTTGTGAGGACTCTTGTGAAAAAGAGGTCTATAAATGAATTGTAAAAAATAACTAAGAAAATGATTCCTCGGCTTTCCTCCTTCAGTTATACCTTGAATAGTGAGGATGGGGTGCTGGTTGCTTACCCAGCCATAATACTTGTAAAACAAAATTTGTGAAGCTTTAAGACTGCAATACTCATATTAGGGATAACTTTTCTTTAAGATTTTTTTTTTAACCTATATGTCTTCTTGGGTCAGAAAAACATTGTTAAAGTCAATTTGAAAAAGTAATCTGTTGCTTATGACTGCTTATTTTCTCTTAGAAATAATGGATCACTGACTACTTTTAGATTACTTTTGAGTCATGCACTCTTTGAAATACAAAAGACAGAACCAGTGCCTTTTGTTTTGATTTAAATCAGCCTCCAACCTTTAGAGAGAGATTGGTGGTCCTTCTTGAACTAGTCTGTGTTGCTCAGTCCTGGCACAATTCCCAATCTGCAAACTGCACTGTCACTGTGTAGATGAGATTTTTCAGAAGATGTTAAAGGAATTAAATGCCCTCTTCCTCCTTGCATTGAATTACATGGAGTTTTAGGTGCCTTATGCTTCTTTTGAAATAAATTGATATTAATACTAAGTTCTGTAACACCATTTTGCATCCTTCAGATAAATGTGAATGTGAAATTCACACCAGAACATAGGGTTTAATTTTTACCCCAGCTAGCATTTAGTTCTCAAAATTCCAGTATGGTGGTCTTCCCTGTCCTTAGATTTTCATAGTCAGTGTTTCCTAGCTCAGGTTTGTTATTCATTTTCTTACAGAATCAGAGCAGTCTAGATGAGGACTGATCTACCTCAAACACCCCTCTTGTCTTGTAGTTGGCTAAGAAAAACTTTTTCAACTTGCTGAAATTTAGCATCTTGACTAAGACTTAGCAATTAAGAGCACTCAGAAGATCGCAGACAGACACTATTCTGAACAACTAGATCATGACTTTTCCTTCATTTTCCCATTGCCTTTGTTTTCATGGGTCAGATGTTCCGTGTCTAACCAGGGTCTGATATGACAATTATGTAAGGGTTTTTTCCAAAGTCCGTACTCCCCTTGTCTATAACCAGAGACTACTGCCTGGGTCACACATATGATCCACACCAGAACTTAAAACCATATATTATCTTTTAAAGTCCATAGTCAAAAGAAGATTCTGTGTATTAAAACCCTTTCAGATTGACTTTTTATTTCTTATTTCAGCCTTTCTTCTTTCAGTTAAGCATGACTTCTGTAGTTTTTCTAGTGAATATTTAAACATTTTGAAGACTTTGCTAATATGTACATAGAAGTCAAGTACCTTTGGGAAAGGTGCTTAAGCATATAAATGTCTGTCTCCCTCTTTTTTAATTTGAGTGCAACCAGGCAACTGTCATATTGCTGACCTGCTTCCCTTTGTTCTTGATGCAGATCCTATTTGAGTCACAATGTCTAGTCCTGCAGATAATTGGTTTATATATTTCTAGGCAACTAATGAATTCTTCAGGATGACAGAGGTTTAGACCTTTAAAAAAAGAAGCTTCAGGAACATTTCCCAGTGTGCCTTTATGTGTTTGATAGTACCAGTATAAAATTCAAATAACTTGAGGCATTCTTTAGTTTGTTTGATACAGTTAGAAAACCATGGCAATAAAACCAGGGGTGAAAGGAATCAGGACAGTAAAAAGGTGGAATTACTGGGAAAGATTAAAAAGCCCAGTTTCTAACCAGGTTTCCTTCCTGCAGGGAAAAACAGAAAGAAATTAACTATGATGAGAACAGAAGGAAGAGTGAAGAACCATATCCCAATATTCAAATAATTATTTGCATCTGAGCATACTGTATTGTGCACCTTTGCATCTCAGTAGTTTGCAGAAGCTATTTATAAAAAAACCCCAACTCTAGCAAAAAGGATTCTCTGCTCGTGGCAGTTTTGCAGAGCCCTATCAGCTTTAGTGCATCTGAGCCTGTTTACATTGTAAAGCATTTGCAGTAAGACTGATGCATTATGTCCCTCCAAGATAGCATGGCACAAACTTAGCTTCAGGATTTGGCAGGAGCACACAACACAATTACTGATGCTCAGCTTTCAGCAATTAAAGCCACACTCCTGCCTCCAGCAAGTACTATGATGTACCCTGCTGTTTTCCCTTATAAATTAGTGTTAATTAGCAGCCTTACCCTTCAGCTGTCTTCTTCAGAAGCCAGAAGCAGGATAGGTGAAGTACTTCAATTCTGCTTCCCCCCCCCCACTCCCCCCCCAACCCAGTTAGCAAAAATGTAGGGCTTTACTGTAAACTCTGAATGAATATTCATAATCTTTGTTTTGCAGCTTTCACTTATCCTTAGGTTTAAAAAGTCCCATATCAGTTTCAACAGTGTTATAAACTTTTCTGGCTGCCTAACTTTGTAATTTTCTTGATTGCTTTTTGATTGGCTGGTTTTTTGGGTTTTCCTGAGACAAGTGAAACAAAGTATATTGTTTAACTGTCCAAATATTTAGCTTCAAACTGCTGTGAGACAGTGCTGCAAAATTTCTTTGTTGTTCTTGAGCTGAGCTGCCTGAGAAGAGCTTGTTCTTCCCCAGCTGGGGCAGGAACATCAAGTAACGGGATGCATCTGGGGCACCCCAGCTGGGGTTGGAACACCGAGTAACAGGATGTACCTGGGGCACCCAGCAGACCTGGCGCTGACGGGAGTAGGAGCTCCACACACACGGGAAAGTCACCAGAGAGGTGTTCTTGCAGGGAGCTGCTGAGAAACAAGGAAGGTAGGCAAAAGTTCCACAAAATATAACAAAATATCTGCTTTGGGGAATATTATGATGTAGGCGCTTTGTTTACATTGAAAGGGTTTAGAATATGTGTTTCTTCAGAAAAATGGTGATCACAATGAGTGCAAGAAAGCTGATAGCAGCTTTGGTGACCAAGGAACAACTGAGAAAGGAAGACAGTTGTTTCCTGTGTGATAAGGTAGCACGGGTAATTGCACAGATACCCATCAGTTGGTTGCAGTGTTTGTTTGTTTTCAGGTTTCACTGTTGCCATAATATGTTTCAGTGGGGTTCTCCTGCAACCCTCTCTGAAGGCAGCCTTGACCCGTGGAAGAATCAAGGAGATGGTATTTTCATAGATATTTTCAGATGTTTATTCCTCCAGCCGCACATGGCTGAAACCTGGCAAGGACTACCACAAAAACTGCCCCAGAATCATGTGAACACACACTGAAGTACAGGATTCTCCTGCCGGGTACATTTGAAGTGGCCAATAGGGGACAGGACTGGGGTACGTGTGACCAGGGAACAGGGAAAACCTGTATGTCCCAGGGTAGGCGCCCATCCCAGGGCCCATCCTCCCAGGGGAGGGAGCCCCAACACCTCACCCTTTTGTCATAATTAAAAATGACAAAACAATT
>VYZQ01013955.1:0-16406 GCA_013400655.1 Mystacornis crossleyi | reverse complement strand
GCCTCGGGTGGGAGCTGAGAGCTCCTGTGAGCTCCAGGCTGAGCACAAAGTTTCTTGGATCAGCTCTGCCTGTCCCTTTCTCGGTCTGTATGTCTCTGGCCTGGGATTTATTTCCCTACAAGAGGTGTCTTCTGCCCAGTGTCCTGGATTCTGCTTCTGAAGGGGAGGAATTGCAAAATGGCCGGTAGGAATGAGGATTAATTTGGGATGAGCTCTGCACGGCCTCACTGGAATGAAGGTTGCTCTCCCAGGAGGTGGGGAGTAGAGGTGGACCCTGCTGGATGCGGGGCGTTTTTGAGGGTGTGTGTTGGGGTGTGCTGAGCTGTGGGCACAGACCCAGAGCTGTTCCCATGGGACTTCAGCAGGACACACATCCTCAGGGAGTCAGGACAACCTCCCTCTGGCAGAGTCACTGCAGGGTTTTCTGCCTCCATCCCAGGACCCTGATTTCCTACAGAGCTGGGTCAAAGGCATTTGGGCATCTGAAATCCTTTGGCTCCCCTCAAAAAAAATAAAGAACCTAAAAAACCCTAAATAAAAGAAATCCAGCTTTGGCTTTGTCTGAATTTGCCTGGTTTTCCAGAGAAGTGGTTGAGTCACCATCCATGGAGGGATTTAAAAGACGTGGATGTGGCACTTGAGGACGTGGGTTGGTGGTGGTTTTGGCAGTGCTGGGTTGACACTGGGACTCGATGACCTTGGAGGCGTTGGTGATTCTGTGGTGAAGGAAGTGGAAAGCAGCAACTCAGCTGTTCCCTGACCCAAATGATGTCCAGGGCCTGGATCCAGATGAAGGAGATTTCAGCCCCACCTCTGCTGCTCGCCCTGAAGGAGCTTGGAGTGATCATGGAACAGCTTTTGGGCACCCTGGAAGTCTTTTCCAACCTTAACGATTCCACCATTAGAGGTCAGCTTTGGTGATTAATTTCCTAGGAAATGGAGCACTTGGCTGCTGGATCTTTCTGGATCTAGAACCTTCAAACATCACTAAACGAAGGATCCAGGTTTCAGGCTCTTACTTCAAACATAACTGAAACAGAGATGGTTTTCCACCTCCATCACCCGTAACTGCCTGATGACTGCCTGGAACGGTTACATGGTTATTTATTTTGAATAAATAGTGAAATTCAGATTTCTTTAATTGGGCAGGTGGATAAGAGCAACATGGGTCTTGCCTTGACATCCACCTGGGAACCACCTCATCCAAGCAGTCTGGAGCAGAGACTCCCACCACTGGCAGCTCCTCCCCACCCTGCAGCCCTTGGATTAGAGCTGCAGATCTGCAGATGAGCCCAGTAAAAAATGGCAGGTCAAAGACATGAACTTGCTGTTTCCTGGCTCAGCAGCACCTGGAAATACACTTTTCTGCCCCATTTTACAGGCACAACTTACGCAATTCGCAGTCCAGCCCTAATTTAAACATCAGGGTTGTTTTTTTTTTTTTCTTCCTCCATGCCCTTCGAAAATTTCCATTTAAATCTAATCAGTTGCTGCATGGGCCCATCGTTTTTGCTTGGAAATGCACAGGGCATGTCCATACAGCTCCACAGCACTGCTCCCCTCCCTACACCCTCTCCACCCCCGCTTCCCACCTCCCCCCTCCCCAAACTATGACTCATCTTAAGGCAGAAGGTTAATTTAGGTTAATTATCTTCCTGGTTAGCAGTGCATACATGTCCTGAGCAGCAATAAAGGTTTGACACCCCTCCTGCTGCTGCAAATCAATTTTCTTCCTCATTTACTGTAAATGGAAACGAGCCAGGTCCTCTGGCATCAAAGTAAACATTTCTCTGCATGAAGCTCAACTTGTGAACCTGGTAATTTCAGATTTGCTTATAACATGCGCATTTGCCAAGGGAGGGGAAAAAAAAAAAAAAAGAAAAGCAGCTGTTTGATGTCTCCAAAAAACTAGAATTAGCCCTGTAGATCAAACATCAGTTCTCCTGCTGCTTTAATAATGGAAGGATCCAGTTGCATTAAGCACGAGGATATCATTACAGCATGCACGGTGCTTACACATAAACCAACCCCTAATTCCCCTACTTAGCAGCTAATGCATGTTATTATTATTTACTCCTGCAGCGAGAGGCTCAGCCACGATCCGAGTCCTGCGGGGTGAGGTGCTCCGAAGCAGAGTCTAAAAAAGACAAAATAAGTCTAAATAAGACACGGGAGACAACAAAGGAAGTGTTGCTGCCCCCGGGGCAGGGGAGCGAGAAGGGGCACGCAAATACCCCGGAGCAAGTTCGCAGCACAAGCAGGAATAGGACGCTCGTGGTTGCAGCCCTAACCGAGCCCACTGCCACTCCTGAAGGTCGTATCAGGGAGCTGGAAGTCAGCTCAGCCCCCTGAAAATTAAGTTTTTCATCTGTCCCCGTGGTCAGTGGAGACAGGTCAGTGCCTTTTATCACGAGTGTTGTGAAACCCAGCAACAGGCTGTCCGGAGAGGAGGTGGATGTCCCATCCCTGGAAATATTCCAGGCCAGTTTGTACAGGGCCCTGAGCAACCCGATGTGATCGAAGGTGTCCCTGCCCATGGCAGGAGGTCAGATGAGATGAGGTTTAAAGGTCCCTTCCAAACCAAACCATTCTGGGATTGATCTGATGATTCAATGATTCCCTGCCTCCTCTATAGGTAGGAGTATCTTCCCACCGACCACAGAGTCTGGAACCACAGTTATTTGTCCAAAATGAGATTTTACAGCCCTCTGAGATGCCTTGGAGGGCCTACAACAGCCAGAAATATTGACAGCCATGGCACACCCACCAGAGACTCCAAACTGATGAATCTGGCAGATGCCAGGAGGGATCCAAAGGTGTTTCCACTGAGCAGAGCCCTGGACGACCAAACAAGAGGGAACATTTCAGCAGAGGAGGTGACTCCCAAACCCAGTTCCCAATCCTAGGAGCAGGACTGTAGGATGCAGGGTATTCATCCCTCAGGGGCAGTTGCACCTTTCCATGGGGTGCAGGCAGAAGGTGATGTGAGAGGGTGAGAGAAGAGAGGTGGCCTGGTTAATCACGGCTGAAATTGCTCACACGAGCTCCAGGTTCTGTTCAAAGACATTCAGCACCACCTGGGCATCATCTTTTGTTCTGCACAGAGGGAATGGTGATCCCTGCTCCTCTCCCGGATGCTGATGAAAGCCCCTGCTCAGGTTTAATGAGGTGCTCTGAGGAGCTTGAGGGAAAGAGGCTGTAGAAATTCAAATAATTCCTGCAAGGTATTGATGCCTTCTCCAGCTACCTGGAAACAGGGACCAGGCAGGAATAAGGGAATAAAGGCTGGGATTTATTTGAAAGGCCTCCAAAGGTACCACCCTGGGGAGCCAGAGGCTGCTTCCAAAATGGACCCCAGGATGGACGACGAGTCACGGGTTCTTCACACTGTTATGGGTTTGGTCCATTTACATATCAGCATAAATTCACCAATTAAAACTTCAGCTAATGATGTAATTTCTGCAATTTCTCCACCTCTCTCGCGGCCCTAGTTTCCACCTTTGGGCCTCGGACAGCCCGAGTGTCCTTGCACAGCTCAGAGAAGCTTTGTTGTGTCTGTCTGGCCTAGGAGAGCAGCTAAGGAGCTACAGGAAATGTCAGAGTCACACACTGGGCAATACAGGATTTGAAAAATATAAAAGTTAAAACCTAAGGCATCAATACAACACCAACTAAATATTACTGCTGTGTGATCACAGACTCGAAACACTGACTGCTCCAGTCTTGGTCTGAGCGGACAAATGTCCTTCTCTTGATCTTGTCCCCCATCCATTCTTGTGCCAGATTTCAAATATATTTCTCAGCTGAGTGAGTGTCTCCACCTCGGAGGTAAACAGGATATGTGAAATGGCCAGCTCTGCCTCTTCTGACCCAGTTGTTCTATGAATTTATGGCTCAAGATGGGAAATTTTGGAATATGACCTGATCAAAACTGATCCTGGCACTGTGGGACCGGCACTGAAATTTCACAGTAAACAGGGAAATTTGTTTATTGTGATACATATTCAGGCTTAGGAAGGAGGGACTCAAGCAATGAAAGGGGAAATTTGCTTGAAAGGCTTTGAGATGGTTGGATTTGTTTGTAAGTAGTAAATGGTAAAAATCACTGAGAAGGGGCACTGAAAATGGGGAGGTAAACCCTGGGCACTCCCAGAGAGGCATCATGGTCTGGGCTGAGGGGGTTTGGCAGCTTTCTGCAGGAACTGGAGCCCTTCCCATCGTGTGGCCCACCAAGGGTGGGATTTTTTTCCCTCCCACACCTCAAGAGTGTCTCCAAGTAGGCTTCTTACAGGGTTATGCCTGACCCCTGAGCAGAGAAAGGGGGGATTAAACTAAAAATTAACTTTATCTCCAAGTGTAAAGGTGGAAGACAAGAATTACTGGCATTTGTATTTACGGGTTGTAAACTGTCAGACTTTAAAACCAGAACTGCTCCAGGATAGCAGGACAGTATCCACAGAATCTTCATTTCATCCCATTTGGGAAGAAAAAACCTCATATCCTTCTGTAATTTCCTTCACCCTATTTATGACCTTAGCTGAAGGTTCTTAGAAATTGGGATGCAGCACTCTCTACTCCAAGGAAGGATGTGATTAGTAGGCAAAGTGACGTCACAGAAACTGAAATTTCCGAGAGGACAATTAATTGCACAAATCTATAATTCATCATAATGAGTCATATTTCCTCTCTGACAGCAAAAGAAAAAAGAATAAAGAAAAACCAACCCTTTTCATGCTGTATGGCAGAAATTGAATGACTGTGATAACAACAAGCCAATTAGGGACATCCTTGAAGGGATGTTATATTTAAAATAGAGTTAATTTTGCTTAGAGCAGAGAGATGGAGCAGATTTCTCCAAGTTCCTCCAAGCAGGGTTATCTGTGGCTGTAGAAACGTTCAGAGCTCCAAAAAGAACACAACAAATAACTGTGTGGCGTGGGTTATTTAGGTCAGGAATTGCAATACATTTGATAGGTTGTCATAATTTTACATAAAATTGTTTTTTCTTGCTGAGGACAAAGCTGCTGAGCCAATGCTGCCCATGCTGGAACAGATTTCCCAGGGAAGTGATCGTGGCATCAAGCCTGACAATTCCAGGAGCATCAGGAACATGGTAGGAGTTTTGGAGTTGTTCTTTGCAGGGTCGGGAGTTGGATTCAGTGATCCCTTCCAGCTCAGGATGTTCTGTGATTCTACGACACTGCAGCCCTGGGTATTTTGTTGGGATTGCAGATGAAAAAAATCAAACTTGTTCGTTTGACTTGGTGGCTCAGTGGAACAGTGACCGCTGCAGTGAAAGCTGGAAGAGCTTCAAAACTGAGTTGGAAAAGAGCAGCATTTCTACTTTGTCATGGATCCCACACGACCTGAGACACTCATACACAACATTATCTCACTCCAGGCCTTCCCGAGCTTTTCCTCGACTTTCCAAAAGAGCAAGAATAAATAAACACGCGGGTTGAGTTGAGCTGCCCCCTTGCCCTGACCGGTCTTTACAGACGAATTCCCCCTCCCTGTAGCCGTGGTTTCTCCTGCTTCTGAAACCCCAGACTGAGAAATATTCCTGAGAAAGATTGCGTTGGTGTTTGGACACAGGCAGAAGGTGGGTGAAGGTACCACCCCTGGCTTTGAGGTCCATGAGCCACGGGAAGCTGAGAGGGAACAGGTTTCTGTTGCCATTTGAAACTCTTGGGTTACAGCAGCACCTCAGTTCTCAACGAAATGAAGTCTCTGCTGTGCTTGGTTTCGTGCAGGAGCTTAAACTCTGCATTTGAGCACGGGCAAAGGGCTGGTCTTCAGTTGTGTGGATGGCTGGAGCTACCTGGCTGGCATCAAAACTCCCTTTTCCCTGAAAACAGAGCAGCTGCATCCAGATGCCTTCCTCAGGCTCCCAAACTGAGCCAGCCACTGCTCAGGGTCGATCAGTGCCAGGGGCCAGGCTAAAAACTGAACCAAATGAGTAATCCTTAAATCCGTGTATTTTTTGTGCTGTTGAAGAGGGGCAGTTCTCACCTTAAAGAGCTTGTGATGAAGGTGATGGAGAGGCAGAGGAAGGACACAGCATTACCCTGAGTACAGCTGGGCCTGGCACAGATATCCCACAGATTGTCAGAGAATTGTTTTCAGACCCACAAATGGCAATGCTGACCACACCATGCAGGTGAAGACAATGAAAACTAGATAAAAACTGCGTATTTTGAACAAATTGCAGTTTTCTTGGAGGCTCAGAGTGCCAGAACGACACTTCAGCCAACAACTGCAGAAGCTTGAGTATTTTTAATGAAGTTTTCATCATCACAGGACTCAGGAAGATGGAATCTGGTCAATGAAAACACTCATACAAGTCAAACAGCTCTGCTACAGTGAAATGGAGCCCAAACTTTGCTACTCTGTCCCCTGAGTGTCTCCATCTCTGCTTCCACATTTCTGGATTTCTGGTCTTCTTTCTCCAGTGCTCTTTAGGGTTTATCTGCCCAAGCACACCCATTTTAGATAAATCAGATAAACGATTCTCTAATGGTGCTTATTCCTCCCTGTTGACCATGGGAGGGTTCTTGTGAGAGCAGCTCACATCTGAAGTGAGCTGAGATGAATCCCATCCCTGCTGCCTGCACCCTGCTGGCTTGTGCCAGCTTGAATATCAGACGTGTTCAGCTCTGCATGATTTCATTATTCCCAGGCACCTGGAATCCACAGACCATCCTCCTAGGAAACGAAACACATTCCTTAACTGGAGGAATCAGGGTTGGCAGGAGCAGAGCACTCTCCCTGGGGTTGTGCCATGTGGCAGCTGGTGGCACCGATGTCCCCTGTGCACGTGCAGCAAATCGGGAGATGCAGACGAGCAATTTTCTTTTTTTTTTCTTTTTCTTTTTTTTTTTTTTTGGCTGAGAAGGCAAGATTCGCTTCAGGATTACTTATGCAAACAGCTTGCTCTCTGCATGGCTATAAACACTAATTTGGAGACCCACACCAAGCCGAAGGGTTGTTTATGAGATGTTGACGAGGCGGAGGCCAAATTGGTGTTTATGAGGCAGGGGCAGTGCCAAAGCCAAGCAGCACCTCTGAGCCACGACTGGCACGGTCCCATCTCTCCAGGCTGAGCCACAGAGGCAGCTCATTGCATTCACTGGGAATTCTGATGAGGAACTCTTCACAATTAACCCGGCGGTGGGATGGACGGGCAAGAACTGAATCCTCCCCAGGTTCTGGCAGCTGAGCAAGAAACTCCTTGCTAAGAGGAGGGAAAAGCTCATGTGAGAAGAAGAGTGTGGTACTGAACCCCCTGGATAATCAGTGTCCATGGCGTCCTTTTCTCACCATTCTGAACAGCCTGAAATCACAGTTTTTTGAGTGTCCTTGTGGTTTAAACTCATGTAGGAACTGCAATGTGTTTTCAGACCTTCCCCCTTGTAGTTTGAGGCCTCCTATGCTTCCAAAATTTATTTCTAAAAATGACATGATTTGGGGTTTTTTTAATCTGTGCAGAAGTCATGTTCTTCATCGTCCCATGGAGATCCTACAAAGCTCTTGGTCGTGGAAAGGACATGGCTGAGAACCATCACGGACTCTGTGGGAGAAATATTTTTTATCAATAGTTGCCTTTCATCAAAATTTGAGCTGTTTTAGATGCTTGCTCATAAACCCCCTGCTGAGCAAGAGTCTCTGCTTCTAGTTTTCAGCCTCCTCTTTTCCAGGCCAACAAATCTCTTCTAAGGTTCCTTAGAGTTATTTTTATTTTCTGAGT
Source organism: Mystacornis crossleyi (assembly GCA_013400655.1). NCBI lineage: Eukaryota > Metazoa > Chordata > Aves > Passeriformes > Timaliidae > Mystacornis > Mystacornis crossleyi. Next base: position 8,659 of record VYZQ01013955.1, on the reverse strand, counting down.
ACCTCAGAATTCTCCTTTCTCTACCCTGTTCCAGCTTGTCTACATCTTACTTAAAATTATGTGTCCAAAACTAAGCCATTAACTCTGTTCACTTACACATTGCTTAATCAAGAAATACTTTTAAAATCAGGAACTTCTCTCTGGTTATTCTTGACTCCAGATTTTGCAGCTCCCTGGTGTCTGCATTCCTAATGAGCATCTCACAATATCTCAAAAATTACGTTAAACGAGAACCACTTCAAGAGGAGCCTCTGCCCTTCCTTTACAAATCCAAATTCCTTACAAATCCAGGGACATCCTAGGATTTGTGGCTCAGGGGTCTGAGGTCTCTGGGGAAGGTGGGGTTCAGTCTGGAAGGTCCTTGGTACAAACTGCTCTGCCCAGGATGGAGGTGGAGAATCCACCTGCTAAAGGGGGAACCACATTTAAATTTCCTGTGTAAGTTTTTGTGCCAGTGTCGAGACCCCAGCTGGATCAAGGGGGCTTCCAAGGAGGATCTGATCGTGGAGTGACTGTGTCCAAACCTCCCCAGTTTAGGAATGGTGGATCCTGGCAGAGGAGCTGGAGGCCGTGGGTGGAAGGGGATTGAAAGGGAGGATGAAGAAATGGCATTTCACAGCCCGAGGGGATGCTCTGTCACCAGGAGTCCTGGACAGAGACCCTGCTGCAAACAGGGAATGTCACCTGCTCCGGAGGCAGAGCCCGAACTTCTTCCCTCCTCTGTCCTCACTAGCACTGACCCTGTGCAGATGTTCACTGAAAACAGCAGGGCCACAACCCAGCCAAAACAACATCCCCTCCCAACACATCTGTGGGGGAAAGCACAGATCCCACATCCCTTAATCTGGGAAACGGGGCAGATATTATAATAAGGATACTGGATAAAAATAATTTTTTTAAAATAAAAAGACACCAATTTCAAAATGAGCATGGGGAAGGAGAGATACCAGCTGCTGCCCTGAAATAATATTGCAATTGCAATAAGAAACTCCTTTTATAATAACAGAACCTGCAAACGTCAGCAGCGTGGCATCACCCCAAGCTGTTTAGATGCCTGATGTTTATTTACACAGCAAAGAGCCACGTGGGAAGGTGTTTTGTCTGCAGTGAGTGAAACCTTGTGGCTTGATTTAGAAGAAAGACCTTTCCAAGATAAACACAGCTGGTGTTGTGGCACGGGAACACGGGACTGAGAAAAAGGGAAAAAAAAAAAACCCCAAGATGACGAGCCAGCATCTTCTCAACCTTTGGTCAGAGGCTGCTGGAGTCATAATTCACTCAAAGGCACAAGAACAAAACCCTGATCGTTCCCTCCCAGCACGCCAAGATCTGAAAGCTCAGATATTGTGGTGGACACGGCAGGAAATGCTCTGTCAGGTGGGAGATGGGGCTTTTGTCGGGCCGTGTGAGAGGCCGGTGTGCCCATCCCTGCCCCCCGAGCTGCAGCTCCTCTGCAATTACAGGCTGCCTGTGCCCTTAATAAAACAGAGGTTGGCTCATTATTCACATAATCACCTGGAAAATGTATTTCTCAGGCTTGCTCTTTGCTCTATCAAAGCCTTGTTTCTATATCTCTCCCTTTTTGGCCGTTCCCCCTCCCCTCCTTGCCCCTGTGAAGTGACCAGGGATGTCTTGCCTTGCCTGTGATTAACGCACTGACCTAGCAATTATTCACATCTGGATGGGTCTTTGTTCTACTTTGAAGTCTCTCAATGACTTCTCTTTCCCCTCACCTGTCTTCATCTTCCCCTCCGTGCCCCCATCCCACCTCCTCCCTCTCCACCTCGTCTATCAGCCCTCAGAAGTGCCAGTGGGCCCAAAATGAAATACAGGACGGACCAGAAATTCCTTCTTAATGGGCCCAGGTGAGCTTGGAGTGGCAAAGGGAAGGTTCAGACCTTGAAGATGACCTTTCCAAAGTGCTTGAGTCAATAACAGTGTGCAACCCTCCCCAGCCCCTTGCTTCTAATTGACAAGGTGGAGATGGACTGGAGGCTCTTTCTTCTCTCCAAGCATGTGAGATCTTTTAATCTTCCCCCAAACAGCAAAAAAAGGGGGGAGAGGGAGAGGGAAAAAGAAGGAGCAAAGAGCTGGGTGATGGAAGAGACAGGGTAATTGGTTGGACACAGAGTGAGGCTGGGGAGCTGTGGCTCTTCCCGAGGTCCTCCTGTGGTGGGAGAAGCCTGGGGTGAGCAGCAGCTCCTGTCACAAATCGCCTTTTGTACGGCGGGAGAGGAGGAGGGGACGCCTCCCTCTTCCCCATTCCTCCATGCAGCCACCCAGCCACATCCACCAGAGGCTGGTTAAGGAGAAAGATGAAGAGTTGTGGGGCTGGGGGGGGTGGGGTGGGAAGTGCCTTTGCTTTGAGGAGATTAACTTCTGGAGTAAAACACAGGGCGATAGTCTTTCAAAATTGCCTTCCAGCTGTGACAGGCAGTGCTCAGATTAATTAGATTACGGATGTTCTTTTCTATCTGGCAGATGGGTTGGGACAAGGTGGGGTGGGGGGCTGGGAGAGAAATGCTTCATTAGTTTTGTTTTTTTTTTTTTATTCCATACTGCTGTTTTTTAACGCAACGCAGGTGTTCCCCACCTGCTTCCAAGCCCAGTGGTCAGCAAAAGGCCACCAAAGGGCCTGAGTGGGCTTTGGAAAACACGACTGGAGCGAGCGCTGCTGGAGGAGGACATGAAGAAAAGATGTCCACGGTCTCGAAGGAAGCAGAAAGAGTAGCTGTGATGTGTAGGACATGAACGTAACACGACCAAAATCAGATCTATTTTCCATTAAGTAGAAGTTGTAGGAAGAATGATTATGGAAAAATGCAAATTTTTGGTACCCAAGGAATCGCATCCAAAGGAAGCTGTGCCCGTTTCTAGCACAGAGCATGCAAAGAGTTTCAGGCTTCTGTTTACGTATTTTTTATCCACCTAACCTCGAGAACTCCTTTTTTGCAAGGTTTTCTGGACGTGAGGAAGGGAAGCAGTCTGTGCTTTTCTCCTGTGGGCATTGGAAAGAGCAGGGACAGAAGAATGCACAGACTGAGGATACATTTAGGACAGAGCAAGAAAAACGTGTCAAGTGTCTTGCAAAGGAAACCTGCTGTTCCAGAAACTTTGCTACAGGATAATTTTACCTGTCTTTAGATGTCAAAACATTTAATGCCAAACAAGGCTCCTCACTCTCCTTTTATACCAAGTGGCCAGAAGCAGGCAACTCTGAGGATGCTTCTCTGCCCTCTGGATCAGATGAAATTCTTGGATTAATTCTCTTTAATTGAACGAGGCCAATATGGCCAATTGTCACTGTTAAATACCAAACTACAGCTGAACAACCACAGATTATTTTAATTCATTTCCAACTTCTGACAAGCTCAAAGATGTTCCCTTCCAAAACACATGGTCCACTTAGCAGAGGTTTTGCTGATCTTGGTTGGCCTTCCAAGAAGAAAACTGTCCATGGATGGTGCTATGGAGCTGTGAGGTCATGAAGTGGTCTCCACTATCGGTCCATGAAATTCAACACCCAGGATTTGAGTCTCTCTTCAGGCTCAGGGTTGATCACAATCACCCAGGCTGGTCCTTCCAGGGAGAGCATCCTCCAGGGCTGGAGGATGTAGCATGAGATAAACACCCACGGGGATGGAGTTGGATTGAAATGTGGAATAACTCATCCACGTGGAGCAATAAAAAGAGCAACCTGGTGGGAGGTTGAGACCCAAATAACCCAAACAAGACACGAAGTTTTAAAGAATGAGCCCTGGATATTGCTCAAGATATTTGTGACGTTGAATGCACGAGCGTGGCAAGTGTGGGAACAACTTGTGTGGCCCAAACTAGGACATGTAATTCCCTGGAGTAAGGAATGTTCTGTTTTCCAAGGAGGCTGCAGCTTGGAGAACTTGGGACACAGTTATTGGAGGTCTGTGGAGGGAGTGAATCCTGCAGGATGGGTCAACCACAAGGATAACAGGAGAATGTTTCCTGGTTTAAGCCCCGTGGAGTTGGACAGACCCTGGGAAAAAAGACACGGATGGACACTCTTGTTCCTTCTGTGGGAACCTCTCCAGGGTGCAATGGACCCGTGCCTGGATTATCTCTGCCACCACCACCTGCCCAACCCTCACAGATCTCTGACAGGGTGAAGGGACCTCTTAAAAAGATCACTCAGGACTCGTTTTATCAAGAGCATCCGGCTTTCCAGAAATCCACAGTTTCCTTCTGCTCTCAGGCAGGGGAGAGGGAACTTCAGGAGTCATTCACAAACGGAAGGTTCATCCCAGGAGTGCTTTTTCTCAGCGGGGTCTCAGGGGACCCTGTTGCTGGGAGAAACAAGGACCCACGATGCAGCACGGCCAGCATGAAACAAAATCCTTGCATGGAGCTGTCCTTGGAACTGCTTTTGGAAGGCCCTGGCTTGTTTTGCCCCCACAGGACAGGTGGACACACTTCCTAGGAGGTCTATCCTGGTCCCTGCTCCGGGGCAGTCCTTCCCTGTCACCTCATGAAGCTCCCAGACAGTGCCAGGCAGACGTTCCATGCTTTGGAGGTGACATCAGCACCACATGGGTGACACCTGAGCACCACCTCCATTGTCCTTGCAGCTCCGTTTCCCTGTCCCTTTGCCTGTGCTCCTTGCAAATGTGACCATAGATGGGCCTGGAAAACTTTCCCTGGTGGGACAAGGAGATGTTTGTCCATCACGATGTCCCGTCTGCCTCCCTGCAGCTTCTGAACCATTCCTGTTTCATAGAGTCACGGAATTGGAAAAGACCTCTAACATCAAATCCAATTGTTAATCCAGCACTGCCAAGGCCACCACTACACCATGTCCACGGGTGCCACACCCACAAGGTTTCTGAACATTTCTAGAGATGGCAATTCCACCATTTCTCAATGTGGGAAGTGTGGGCTTGTGAATTCATCCCGCTCAGGGCCGTACCCTTCATACACTGATAGTTTTATACGTTCCTCTGAGCTGGGAGGTTTAGAAAGCTACGTGAAAGTGTGCAGGGAAAGAAAATAAAGTAAAATATGAATCCCAAGGGATTTTCACGGATGGATGATCCTCCTGTCGCAGGCTCTGGAAGGAGCAGCTGACCCGATTGTGCATGTGGCTTTGCCTGAGACTCAAGGAGCACCTCCCCATCCCAAACTGCTGTTCAGTGCCAGACCAAACGGCACAAACTCACCCCAAACGTGAATTGTGGCTGGAGAGACTGTGCTGCATTTCCCCCTGATGTCTTTATCCTTAATTTTAAACCATGGTGATATCCCACTCTGTTGCCTTTATCTCTCAGTTATGCAGGGATTAATGCAGAATTAAAGGTGAATTTATAGGGCTTTTAGGAGGAGCCTGTGCTCTGCCACTGGCCATGGAAATGAACCATTCCAGGGACTTTTATCTCCCTTCCAACCAAGGCAAAAACCCCCTGTTCTCTTCAGCTTCCAAACCTGCCTGTAAATAACCTGCCTCGAAACAACCCCTGGCCCTCCCTCCTGCCCTCCACACTCCTTCCACTCAGTTTTCTTCCTGTAATAGGTCTGGAAAGGTTGAAAGGTGCTGAACCCTTGTGCAGGGAATTCAGCTTTAAAGACCCTGAACTCTGAGATTCCCTGAGGGGCACCGAGGAGGGGGGGAGGAGGAGGAAGGGGGGAGTGTCTGGTGCTTTAGCACAGTGACCTAAATGATACATCTCATGTACATGTCATGTCAAATGTCTTCTCCAGGGCTGGAATTACTCCGAATAACCTGTCTGGTCAGTGGAGGTGACTGAAAATGCTTAGCTGCAAGCCACTGCTCTGAGAAAGTTTTGCCTTTTATACTTCCTTTTTTATTTATTTATGGGCTGGGGATTTTTTTCCCTGTCCTTGCGCAAGCCCCACCAAGTGACTTTTGCTCCAACCGATTGTAGATCTGCCTGAGGAGCAGCAAAACAGGAAGGAAGGAGTGAATCTCATTAGGAGGTGTTTTTTGGGGGGGTCAGAAATGAGAAACTCTGCTTAGGAATGATGGCTGGAGGCAAAAGTTTGAGCAGTTGCCCTTGGCTGGGCTCAGCAGGGAGGAGAACACTCAACTGGGACCCTCCAGCACAGCTTTGGATCCCGTGTCCTGCCAAGCCAAGCAATGGTGACAGTGTATGGTCATTGTCCTCGGGGGTGGTGGCTCCATTCCCCAAACCACCTCCTCTCCCACCTTTTTCTGCTTCAGAGCCTCCCACCAGCATCCCTGAGGAAGCACCTGTGGCCTTCCCAAAGGGTGGTGTACAAGGTGCCTTGGGGAACGAGCACTGCCTGCTCAAAGGCTCCTCAGCCCACCCAAAACCAGGCAGTGGGAGATGAAAACGTGGATTAATTCACGCCAGAAATGAGGCAGAGGTGTCCCGGGAGTTAAACAGCCCAGTTGTTTGTCTTTAGCAAAAAAGAAAGATTTGGGACAATCTCCTTGTCCAAAATTTAAACAGGTGATATTTGGGATGCCATGAACAGGGTGGGAGAAGATGCTGGGGCAAAACCTGGGATCATGAGCTGAGCCTTCCTCTGCATCAACAGCAAAATAAACCTTGCAAAGCAAGACCTGGTGCTTACCCAGGATCTGATCTTGGGTAGGGGATCCGGACCACTGAAACAGGAATAAATACAGAGCTGGGTGTTTGTTTCATCTTTAGCATTGACTTCTGCACCTTTGGAATGGGAGATGCAGGTCTTCATCTCAGCAAAATTATTGGGATTATTCCTTCTACCAGCCTGGCTGAAGTGTTTTTGTTTCTGGTTTTGGTTTTTTTTGTGGTTTTTTTTGTTTTTTGTTTTTTGGGTTTTTTTTTCCCTGGGCAGTGGGCAGTGGGAACTCAAAACTTGGAATTTGGGTATGTGAAATTCAGATCAAGAGCTTAAACCCCTCCAGAGGGAGAAGGCGGCCAACAGCTGGAATGGTTTGGCCAACACCTGGAATGGTTTTGCCAACACTCATGTGGACACATCTGAGAGGGTTTTTTCTGTGCCAGCTTTTTGGAGGACAGGAAATCTCAAGAAAAACAGCATCTAACCCCTGTTCCTGCACAGCAGAGATTTCCAAGGAAAGATTTTTTCCAAACTCAGCGCTGCATTTTGCCATTTTACCAGCAGGATACAGTTCGTACTTGGGATTTCAAGTGGGAAAGAAAAATTAGATCAGACCTTCCCAGCAACTCCTATTAAAATTTGTTGGTTTGTTTGTTTTTTTTCTTTTAAACATAGATCTACACAGTGATGGAATTCCTCTGGCATTTTGATAAGTGCTTTGAACTTCCAGCTGCTCTTGTGAAGAGGAGAAACATCAAAGAGATTTCTGCAAAGGTTCATGTACCTGAGCAGCTCGGGGCTCTGTTCTCCTCTTGGGGCGCCTCTAGGAGACTGTGGAGGGACCGAGGGGTGTGAAAGTGTGGCTTCTCCTGGGAATTCAGGAGAATTCCCTGTTTTCTGTGACAGACTGGCCTTTTCATCAAGCTTCATTAAAGACCTTTTTCAATCCGTCACTGTTCTTCAAGGACCCACAACATCTCAGCGCCGGTTGCCCCTCAGCCGTGTGCAGAGCTCCTTTTCTAGGTCCTTCCACAACAATTTGGAATAATAACCGTTCAAAATACCAAACAGCAACCAATTAATTACTGGGAAGTACAGGTAAAGGACGGCTGTGGGGCTGGGCCACCTGTAGGTGAGGGAGAGAGGGGAAGAGCGTCCCGTGGCACAGATTTTTTGGGTGAGTGACCCTCAGCTGGTGTCTCGGTTATAAAAACTGGAGCTGGGATTGCTCCCTCATCCCAGAAATGTTCCCTGATGCCAGGTGAGGCTGTGAGGCTCGGACAGGGAGGGTGGAAGGGCTGTGCAGGGCCTCGGAGCCAGGAGGAATCCCCTCCCTGGGTGGGTCGCCGAGAGAAGACGTGTTCCTCCTGCAGGGAGCTCGCTGCAGCTCCTGGGCCTCCCGTGCCTGTGGTTTTTGGGAAGGCAGAATTATTTGGGCAGCCAGGAGAGCAGAATTGTGTGATTTATCGTGGGGAAAGTCCTGGTGTAGCTTCAGTATTTGCTGAGGCTGCCGTGGCAGAAGATAAGAATGACTTAGGAAGCAGCACCTCTTTCTTTTGGAATCAGAGCCTCGGTGGATGCTCCCTGCGTGTTGGGACTGGAGAGACATGAGCTGCTCTTTTTCAGTTTTAGTTCCTTTTATTTTCTCCTTGTTTTGTTTTGTTTGCTTGGTTTTTTTTCCCCTCTTAGTTTCCTGAGAAGAAAACATTGCTTGCAGAGAATCTATAGAAACAAACCCGGAGGATTTGAAAGTGCAAGGATCTGATTACGCAGATTAATTTCTCTCCAGTTCCAGAGCTGAATTGAACAGGAAAGAGGAAAAGGAGGGGAAAATGTGAGGTTTTCTGGGAGAAGGAAGTTGTTTGGAGATCTGGGGAGAGTTTCTAACATTGGGTTGAGGCCCTCCACCTGAAAAGTTGCCTCAGAACAACCTCAGTGTCTCCTGCCTCTCTTTCCTGTGCTCTTGTGCCCAATGTCAGGGATGGGAGCGCTCGGTGGGGCTGGGTGAGTGCACAGGCTGCAACCAGGGTCTGGGGAAAACTTGGGGTTCCATTATTTTTCCCCTTTTTCACAGGAAATGGGAGAGGGAAGGGAAGGGAAG